>JAKXYG010001165.1:0-15000 GCA_025895645.1 Cardicola forsteri
ATTATTATTATTATTATTATTATTATTATTATTATTATTATTATTATTGCTATTCATTTTCTTATATTTTACTTTTTCATTAAGGCACACAATTGTTTAAAATGTGTATTACAGCACTTATTTAAAATTATTATTATTATTATTATTATCATATTAAACCTTAGATTCATATTTGTTAGATTAGATACAAAAACCATATAAATAAAATAATATTATATATTAATTTGTAGATAGAGATATTTACGCGTAATACATATGTTATAGAAAAAGTTAAAAAGCTTAGTAAAGTTACACATGCTTAAACATAAAACTGTTGTTTTACAAAATTATAAAAACAATTATCACGTGATATTTTCAGACAAAATATTTATAAGTAAACCATTATTTGTCTGAACTACTTGTAAGTAGTATGGATTGTTATTGAAAACATTTTATGTAATTTAAATTTAAAATAAATTATTATTTTTAGCTGGCCCAGAAGGTGAATACACTGACTATGTGGCTACACGATGGTATCGGTCACCGGAATTACTCGTAGGTGACACACAGTACGGTCCTCCGGTAGATGTATGGGCCATCGGATGTGTTTTTGCCGAAATGCTGACTGGTTTGCCGTTGTGGCCCGGATCTTCTGATCTCGATCAATTGTATTTAATTACAAAAAATTTGGGTAATATTTCGATTCACTTTAAAAGGTGTTTTGACAAGGCCTACGTTTAAATTAATTAAATTTTTGGAAAAGTTATATGAATAAATTGTTAGTTGTACGCGGTTACTCACTCTACTTTAGCAAGTCCTAAGGTCTCAACGGAGGAGGGTTTGAAGACAAGATTAGTAACCTGGTCTTTGAAAAGATATTTAAAGCATTGGGTTTTTTTTATAATACTAAATAAAAAATAAGAAAACGTAAACTGTGAGATGCATTCATTTCGTATATTCTTGTCAGCGGTATAGCGCTCAAATTTGGACCTCGGTGGGCATGGGTTCGAATCCCACCACCGGCACTCAAATGCGGGCTCACGTTCGGCTTCGCTAAAATGCCTACTGCTGAAAGATGTTTCTAGTAAAACATTCCAAGTAGCAAACATAATAATAATAATAATAATAATAATAATATAAAATCTTAGTATATATGTATACAAAAAAGGGGGATATAGATAACATTTAAGTTAGTACAACTCACAAGCATATAGAAACACAAACAATACAACCAAGTTAAGTTCAATGTAGTGACTAACTGTTTTTGTACAAAAAGATATTGCTAAAAAAACAACACTATCTTGTTAAACTATAGTACGCGAGTGAAAACATGACGGCGTTGGGTAAAATGCGAATATAATTTCAATCTTTAATATATACTAGTTTTAAAGCCAAAAATTTAATGTACAATAATGTGGAACTATCTTGTGTTGTTCCATACTGTTTGGAAAAAAGGGGTTTTAAAATAAATAGTAAGCAAATAATAAAACAGTACTCCTGATTAACTGAAACCAAATAAATTTATTATTCAAGTGAATCTGACAAATCTAATAAGAATCGTTAAAAACCAATTAATAAATACAATCAAACCGTACTATATAGGTTATTAAACTTGGCAGTATGCAAGGACTTATATGGTAAAGTTCAAGAGGAAAGGATCATTCACTTGCTAAACCGGTAGTAACGTAGCAGCATTTGAGGACACTGAGCAATTAAAATTGATCAGATTCACTATAAATAATAAATTTACAGGTCCAAGTTTATCCACCCATAGCTCAGTGGTTAAAGCGATGGACTGACACTAGATACGGCGTCAGTTCAATGTCATATGTGTGTCAAACTTTAAAGATATGCACTGCGCATAATTCCAAATGTAGGGATGAAACAGCTGTACAGTGCTCCTGATTAACTGAAATCAAGTAAATTTATTGTAAAAGTGAATCTGACAAATCTAATAAAAATCCCATGCTTATTTTAAAGTAAAAGGGTTTCGTAATTATATTAATAAAAATAATAATAATAATAATAATAAATAGTACATATTGCTATTTTATTGTCCCCTCCCTATTGTAGGCGATTTATACTCGCGGCATCAGCAAATATTCGAACAAAGCAAATATTTTGCTGGAATTCAAGTTCCAAAAACAACAAGTGTTGTATGTTAAAAAAACATTTTTTTTATTTGTTGACAATATTTTTTACATAAAGTTATAAGTATATGCAGTATTTATAATAATAATAATAATAATAATAATATTAATAATAATGAAATGATAATAATAATAATAATAATAATAATAATAATAATAATAATAATAATAATAATAATAATAATAATAATAATAATAATAATAATAATAATAATAATAATAATGATAATAATAGTGATTACAGTATCAATTTAGTAACGGGAATATTTTTGTTTTTAAGAAAGCTAATTGGAGGTAGGAAATAGAGTTTTGAAAGTGATTTTATTATTAATACTATAATAATAATAATTTTTGTTTTCTTGCCCGGGGTGGTCTAATGGTACAGCGCTCGAATTTGGACCTCGGTGGGCATGGGTTCGAACCCCATCACCGGCACTAAAATGCGGGCCCACGTTCGGCTTCGTAAGAAATGTCCACTGCTAAAAAATGTTTCTCGTAAAACATTTAAAGTAGCAAACGTAAAATAAAAAATAAAAAAATAAAAAAATCTACTTGGGTTTCAGTTAACCAGGAGCACTGTAAATCTGTTTCATCCTTTCGATTCATTAGCAGTGCATACTTTTCCAGTTTTATTCACACATGAATTTGAACTCACGTCCTATCTGGTGTCAGGCTAGTGCTTTAACCACTATATTAATTTGTTAATGGGTTTTTAAGGGTTTTTATTAAATTTGTCAGATTTGTAAATGATTTTAGATAAGTAAAGTAAATATTTTGTAGATTGTTTTATTTGCTATTATTAATCTCTTTCCTGGCATCGGTTTAAGTAGATTTGATAAATTAATGGACTCATGTAGCGGAAATAGTTAATAGACCTACCGCTACCACGCCTGTCAAGTAAAGACAATTACTTCAACAAATAAGTTAAATTCATTCCTATATTTTGTTACAAATACTTTCAACAATAAATTGTTTTCAACTATACATAAAAATATGTTATAATTAATAAGGAATTGGTCATTGTCAATTAATTTATTAATGGGTTTTCAAGAGTTTTAATTATATTTGTCAAATTCACTTGAATATTTATTGACAACGAAGTTGATATAACAAAAATCTTTATTTATTTAGTTTTATTTATTATTATTATTATTATTATTATTATTTTTATTATTATTAAGCTTTAATATCTCACTAGAGATACATTCAGCGTTAAATACATTTTTGCCATCAATATAAAAAAGTAGTAGTACAAATAATGGGTTCAAAATGAAATAGAATGTCATATGTTAATAAATATAAATATAGTCAATATAGTATGCATGTAATTTTAAAAAAATATTCAAAATTACTATACATAGAATGATTCATTATAAGGCACACTTGTTACATTATGTTTGCTACTTTGAATGTTTTACAAGAAACATCTTTCAGCAGTAAACATTTTAGCGAAGCCAAACGTGGGTCGGTAATGGGATTCAAACCCGTGCTCACCAAGGTCCGAATTCGAGCGCTGTACCGCTAAACCATCCCGGCGTTTGAATGATAGTATGATTTTTTAAACTCTAGTTTTAAATACATGTAATATTTATATAAATGGGTTGTTAGACTATTGATTGAGTAATACAAGTATTTTTGTTTTTAAAAGAAGCATTATTTTTATTATTTTTTTATTTCATGTTTATTAATTTGAATGTTTGACAAGAAACATGCCTTTCAGCAGTGGACATTTTAGCGAAACCAAACGCGTGGGCCCGCATTTTAGTGGGCCAGTGGTGCCCGCCGAGGTCTAAATTCGAGCGCTGTACCGCTAGACCACTCCGGTACATTGAATAGCAAACAAATCTTTGCGCATTGCAAATATTTTTGGATAATTTATTATTAATATAAAATTAAAGCACATTTTGTCAACTGTTTTTTTTTAACTGCAATACGATTATTTAATAATGCCTTTTTTTAAAATCCACTTGGTTGCAATCAACCAGGAGCACTGTACAGTTGTTTCATCCTTCCAAGTCTTACACACACACACACACACACAAACTTAAACCCACGCTGCATCTAGTGTCAGGCTGCAAGTAGGTGAAAATGCTAATGGTTTACTGTTATTCAGTGTCATGCGTTACTACCGGTTTTGATTTATTACGCAGCTTTAATAATTTGCCAGTTCCTCAATACCACCATCCTTTATCAACAGGGTCCTGTGGACTAATTTGACTTAAATGTCACTATTATTATTATGTTTCTCAAGCATATTATAACATATTTTGTGGTTGTTTTCGGTACAAAGAAAATGACAAATAGTTGGCAATGTAATTACGTCTCCGTTAGTTCTATATTAGTATAACATGACAAAACAATATTTTCATAAGTCTAGCAAAGCGTGAAACAATGACAAACAGTGTTAAAGGCCCAAAATGTTGTTGAAAAATGTTGATGATGTGTTGGGGACCGTGGGGGGGGAGGTGTAAAAAACTATATTGTTGTTACTAGGTCACAGTTTACAAAATTTGACAAAACCAAAGAATTACACATGACACTGGCTTGAGTCGACATAACTTTTCAATACCTAGAATAAATACTATTCGGTTAAACTGGGAGTGCTCCCCAAGATGGAAATACAAAGTTAAAAGTCTTGCTATTATTGGAATAGACGATTTTAAAATTATAATTGATTCATTTTAGTCGATGTATCTAACCCAATTGTGTTAAATGTATTTATTTATTCGGTTGCTACTGTTGCTATTACATGTTTTTTAACCTATTTGAGGGCGTGCATTTAGTGCTAGTAGTGTTTATCTCGGCAGAACAAAAATTTTTTTATTGATCTGGCGGTACAGCGCTCGACTTGGATGTAGGTGGACATGGGTTCGAATCCTATCAGCGGCCCACTAAATGCAGACCGACGTTCGGTGTCGCTAAAATGTCCATTATTGAAAGATGCGTTTCCCGTCAAAGCATTCAAAGTAGTTACTACTTTGAATAATAAATGTGTTTTAAAAAAAAATAGAAGTTTGGTAAAAGTTCACTTATTGAAGGAGCGTTTTTGTGCATCATTTAAGCCATACAACTTAAAAATATACTTTTAATTTTGTAAATACGAATCCAATTGCTTTAACGAATAAGCTAAATATGCTCTAAACACAAAAACGGCTATTTTTTAAATATTTATTTATATTTTGTTTCAAAGGTTTTCCACAATAAATTGTTTAAATTTGTACACCAAATTATGTTGTCATGAAACAAGCAATTACACATTACTAATATTGTTTTTTATTAAAAAAATTGATTTAACAGGAATCTCTAGTTAAGCGCTTTGAACGAACACATTGGATGATGCTAAGTATCAAAGAATTGGATTTTCTCGAAGTATGTAATCATTAATATATATATATATATATATATATATATATATATATATATATATATATATATATATATATATATATATATATATATATATATATATATATATATATATATATATATTACTGCTTTCAATGTTTTGGCGAGAAACGCAACTTTCAGCAGTAGATAATTTAACAAAGCTCAGAGTGGGCCGTTTTACCAAGTTGGTGGTGGAACTCGAACCCATGCCTATCCAGATCCAAGTCGAGCGCTGTACCGCAAGGCCACTCCGGCATTGTGTTATATTATATTATATGTATTATACAAAACCCTTTTGCTCTAAAAAATAAGCATGAAGCAATAAGACAACAATTACAACAAAACAACAACAACAAAGTTTTGTTGACATTGAAGATTCTGCAAATCGAAGATTGGCCTTGCTTTCGGCTTTCACTCAACCCTGTCAACTGTGTAACTCTGTCATCCAGATACGTGCGATCATTTCTTTGCCATTGTTTGTCGCAATGGCATCCTCTTGATTGTTTCCATAGCAGTATAAGTTTTTTACAAAGGCCAGGTTGCCAACCTTGCGCTCAAACCCTCCTCCTTTATCCAGGCTTGGGACTGACTAGATTGAATCATTTCTAATCCAAACTAGGCGGTGTTAATCATTTCTGGTCCAAACTTAAAAATAATGTTTTTTTTTTCAATTATTAGGTGTGCAAGTTGACTTAAAAATAAAATTCAATTCAACCTTTAATAGGGCGCTTTTATTAGATATCTTGGTTAGGTTCGAGTTGTATAAGCACAGGAGACGACATTCTCCTCAGACTAGAGGCAGTCCCATTTTTTCAAACATAATAATATAACATAAAATGAATTGGTAGCAAAGTTACCCCTTTATTAATTCCAAATTTGAATAGCTTATCGAATTCCAATACGAAAAGGTTGTCAAATGCGAATTGAACTTGGAAAGATAAATGAAGTTTGTTTTGGCTAGAAAACCGTTTACTTGCGACGACGCCAGT
Source organism: Cardicola forsteri (assembly GCA_025895645.1). Taxonomy (NCBI): domain Eukaryota; kingdom Metazoa; phylum Platyhelminthes; class Trematoda; order Strigeidida; family Aporocotylidae; genus Cardicola; species Cardicola forsteri. Next base: position 6,506 of record JAKXYG010001165.1, read on the forward strand.
GTTCACAAGAATTGACGAAGCGATTTTTTTTAGGGTTGACGCCCGGGTTGACGAATTCACAAGCATAATTGGATACATATTGTAAATGCCTTTTAAACATCTTGGGTGTATACTAGCATTAAACAAGAATCCAATAAAAGCACCGTTATACCGCAGTGTACTTGGTTTCTGTTGTTATTAGTTTAGATGCCTGTTGGTACCTAGTCCAGGATGCACCACATGGAAATAGAACAGTCAGGAATATCGTCATTATTAGAAATTAAAACTCTATAAGACTACTCAAATCCTCAGAATCAAACGGACTATAACTACATATTAATTCAACACAACTATCTGTAGAGAACTCGACATGGACCTCGGTGAACATCTGGGTTCGAATCCCACCGCCGACCCACGGTCGGTTTTGTTTAAATGTCCACTGCTGAAAAATACGGGGTTTATTTTGTTGTCTACACATTCAAATAAAGAAATAAAACAAAGTGTACAAGCAAACGATTGGACATGAATGAGAATAAATGATAAAAATTGGGAAATTGCCAAAAATAACTAAATGGGAAAAAAATTCATCACACATAAAGGTGTATATATAGTACAAGCGTTAAATTTGAGCTTTGTAGAAAAAATGTAGATGTTACGTTGAAAGTTTTGTGATTGTTATTTCCTTGCCAAATTGTACATAACGTTGACATACTTTTAAATACCATTTTGAAATAGACAAAAAATGTAATTTATTTTTTTGCTGCTAATAATAATAATAATAAATTGCCGATATTATTGTTTGCGTCACGTTGTGTGTGTGTGTGTGTATGCGTGTGTTAGTGAACATTGTTTAACAGTGACACGATGCCTATTCTAAATTTGTATTTCAAAAAATGATAAATAAACTTAGTTTACAAAGTGCAATTCTTGTTTTAATAGCAAAATAACTTTTTTATTTTGTAATTCAAGTTGGCGCTTTTGTATTATAATTTACATTGTTTTATAAATACAAAAATTTTAGCATACTCAATTATGAGCCCGTTATTACTTAAGCTTAAATAATAATAATAATAATAATAATAATAATAATAGTAATAGTAGTAATAATAATAATAATAATAATAATAATAGTAGTAGTAGTAGTAGTAGTAGTAGTAGTAGTAGTAGTAGTAGTAGTAATAATAATAATAACAGTAATAACAATAATAATTACAATAGTAATAATAACAATTATTATTATTATTATTATAGTAATAATAAAAATAAACCTAAATAAATAAATAATAATAATAACAATAATATTAATAATAATAATAATAATAATTATTATTATTATTATTATTACTATTATTAAGCTTTAATATCTCACTAGAGATACATTCAGCGTAAAATACATTTTTACCATCAATATAAAAAAAGTAATAGTAAAAATAATGGGATCAAAATGAAATAACAGTAATAGTAATAATAATAATAATCCTAACAGTAATAGTAATAATAAAATAAAAGCAATAATAATAATAATAATAATAATAATAATAATAATAGTAATAATAATTACAATAGGAATAATAATAATTATTATTATAGTAATAATAAAAATAAAACTAATTAAATAACAATAATAATAATAATAATAATAATAATCGTAATAATAAAAGAATCGAAAAAAAGAATACAGTAAACTGCAGTTTAATATTCTATAATAATAATATTCTATAACAATACATCACAACACAACACAAGACAACAGCCAAATAATAATAATAATAATAACAATTAATTTTAATATTTTGCTTCGTAAACGCAGGCCTGTGTCTGTATGGATCCATCACAGCGATGGACGTGCGCCGACCTCTTGAAGCATCAATATTTTGGCATGCAAAATTTGAGCGAAAAACACAAATTGAAATGCAAAATTCAAGGTAAGAATGGTATTGTTTTTTTCATTATTGTTGTTGTTGTTGTTGTTTTTGGAATACATATCTATCTCGTATACAATTATTTAAAAACACGCTGTGTGTAAAAGGTATATAAAAAAAATTGTAAGTTAGCCATTTCTTTCCTACAATTCAAACGTCATCAAAATTTTATGCGTGTATGTGTATGTTATTTTATCGTGATTACAATCTGTTAATAACACAAACAAAACAATAATAACAAGGTAATATATATGTAACTATAGTAGTAACTATGGCAATTTTGTTTAGTTTTAAAGATTGTTTTTTTTTATAGATAGATAAATATATAGTTAGGTAGATTGATAAAATGGAGGTAATTACTGTATGTTTGCACTTTACTTATGTATATCCAAACCTCTCTCTCTCTCTCTCTATATATATATATATATATATATATATGGAATGAAACACAATTGTTTTTTTAAGCCCTAAGGTTGTTATGACGACAGTTGTCTTACATTGTACTAGTAAAACACAGATTTTTAAGTACTAAATGCAGAATGAGGTAGAATAAATGGGTAAATAAATAAATTATTGATGCCAACTGAATAAATGAACCAATGAACGTATCATTTATTGTGTGTTTGTCTTTCTTCCACAAAATTGCAATTAGAACCACTTCCACGACGCAAAAATGTTTACAACGTTTTGATTAACTTCGATTCAAGTTCATTAGTAAACAATAATTTGAATTTACCAGCAACCTTAAATTATTATTTCAAAACCCCCTTTTGTTCTGAAGAGTACAGACCTTTTCAAGATTGCCTCATATAACTGGACACTAAACTTTTGGCTTTGAGAATTGTGCATGTCATGTGTTATTCTGATTTTGCCAAACCCCGTTATCAGAATCATACTTCTACTTTTTTTTACCGTAGTTTAATGAAATGATGTACTCCTGCTATTTCTTTAGCAATATATATTGTACAAAGGCCAGGTCTTTAGACTTGTGCTTAGAAACAACCCTATCTCATTGAATATTGGTTTCTGTACATTTATTCATTACCTAACCCTTTAGCTTTAAATTAAGCATCGGGGCGACATGATAACATTAACAGCAAAAACAACAACAAAGTGTCATAATTTAAAAAAGAACCTATGGGGCAACAAAATAATTCTTCATGTTCAAACATTTTGCAAAACGTTCTGTTTGATCTCGGCCTTGTTAGACAAGTCCAAATAATTATTAGCCACTTTTTTTGTTGTCTACCCCAGCCTTTCTTATGCTATCATCAATTGTCTATTCCAAATGACCATTCTTACTGGTCTTTTGGCTAATAAACCAATCTATTTTTGTGGTCTAATCAACGATTTTGTAATTCAAATATTGAGCTTTTATGCCTACGTTGTTGTTTACCGCAATAGTAGCATCTGGGTAGTACTTATTTGCGCTTGGCTGTTATAATGGCATCGTATTATTGTTTTTGTAGCATTACATAGGCCAGGTTTTTGATCTTGTGCCTAGAAACACTCTTTTCCCATTAAATATTGGTTTCTGTTCCGGGGTGGTCTAGTGGTACAGCGCTCGAATTCGGACCTCGGTGGACATGGGTTCGAATCCCATCGCCGGCACAACATGCGAGCCCACGTTTGGCTTCGCTAATTGTCCACTGCTGAAAGATGTTTCTCGTGCAAACATTTAAAGTAGCAAACATAAAATAAAATAAAAAATAAAAAATTTATCATTCGTTCATTTATTACAAAACCGCCCTTTTGCTTTAAATTAAGCATCGGGGTAAAACGATAACTGCAACAGAGCAACAACAACATTAACATAGTCCCATAATTTAAAAAAGAACCTATGGAACCACAAAATAATTCTACATGTTCAAACATTTTGCAAAACGTGTTGTCTAAGCCGACACAAAATGTCATTGAAAGTCTAGAAAACAAATTGTTTTTTTCTAGTTTAAATATTAATAATATTAATAATGATAATACTAGTAATAATAAAAACAATATTAATAATAATATTAGTAATAATAGTAATAATAATAATAGGAATACTACTACTACTACTAATAATAATAATAATAATAATAATGATACTACTACTGATACTAATAATAATAATAATAATAATAATAATAATAATAATAATAATAATAATAATACTAATAATAATAATAATAATAATAATAATAATAATAATAATAATAATAGTAATAGTTGTATACTTTTCAATCACAAAGTGTTAACCTGACACAGAATTAAGACGTTAAATTTACATGTTTGTAATCAAGTCTCTTTGACATACCCGCAGTAATCGTGAGCCGTTGTTTGGTATTTCAATTCGGGACTAATTGACAGTAAATTTGTAAATAATATTGTCAAAAAATGTCCAACTGCTTACGCATTCGTATTTATTTATTTAATATTTTTGTTTTTCGATAATTTGCAATAATTATTGATAAATATGTAGAGCAAACTTTCAAATTATGAAATTTGATACTTTTATTACTATCCGTTGTTGCTGTTATTGTCTCATAAATGGTGATGTCAAATTTTTGGAAAAGAGAAAACGACAATTTACAAAATACATCATTGTAATTTAGCTTTTCAATTTTATTTATTTCGTTTGTGTTGAAAATAGTTTCCAACTCATATCTGTCCATTAAGGATCGTTGTTATGTCAGTTATATGTACCATTTGCATATATTTATATCCTCACATTGTTTCTTTCCAATTTATTGAGGTTTTTTATGTGTAAATTATTTATATAAGTAGATATTGGTGCAGTACAGCGCTCGATACAAATCTAAGTGTACATAGGTTCGAATCCCACCACCGACCCACCAAATGAGAGTTTACATTCGCCTTTGTTAAACTGTCGACTGCTAGAAAGATGCGTTTGCCGTGAAAACAGTAGAAATATGAATTTAGCGGTGGTAGGATTTAAACTCGTGGCTAGCTAGTTTATCTCTCTACCATTCTAACACATTAATAGATGTATTATTACCTAACCCTTTTGTTTTAAAATAAGCATGGGAAGCAACAAGGTAACAGTAACAGTTTTGCTAAAATGTCCACTGCTGAAAAGCATGCGCGTTTCCCGTCTCACAACATTCAGAGTCGTAAATTTTTTTAAGAAAAACCGTTAATACACTAATAGTTCTAAATTTAGACACTTTACAAAAATGTTTTAGTTATTTAACTTAAAAAAAAGTAAAACATTGATTTATTTAAAATACAGTTTTCATATTTTAATCAACCCCTATGTTTATTATCATTTATTCATTTTTACTGTCTAAATACTTATTAACAAAATATGCTTGACAATTGATCAATGAGTAATGAAACAACAGCTTGTATTTAGTAACACTACTGACACTCAAACCTATACCAACTCCGTTTTGAGTCCGGCGACCCAGTTAATCAATTTAAAATGGAAATAATTTTTACTTGCAATGTTGATTGCTTATTATTAATGTATTAATGTAATGCCGGAGTGGTCTAGCGGTACAGCGCTCGAATTTGGACATCGGTGGGCATCGGGGTTCGAATCTCATCACCGACCCACTGCTAAAAGATGTTTCTCGTAAAACATTCAAAGTAGCAAACATAAAATAATAAATAAAAATAAAATAATAAAAACTTATTCAAAAATATCATGTGGGGTAACAAAAGAATTCCATTTGTTCGAACATTTATTTAAATGAAATCTTTCCAAATAGTTCTTAGTCGTATTTTCTGTGGTCTATCTCCAATTGTAAAATTATTCTGGCTGATCTTGTGGATGCGGTAAATGTAGAATTTGACCAAGCAATTGTTTTGACAATTACGCCAGATTAGAAATGATTCAATCGAGCCAGTCCCAAGCCTGGATAAAGGAGGAGGGTTTGAGCGCGCAAGGTTAGCAACCTGGTAACCTGTAAAAATTTTAATACTGCTACGGAAACAATACAAGAGGACGCCTTAACCGGCAAACAATGGCAAAGAAATAATTGCACGTATCTGGATGACAAAGTTACACAGATGACAGGTTAAGTGAAAACCGAAGGAAACTCAAACTTCGATTTACAGAATCTTCAATGTCAACGAGACTTTGTTGTTGTTGTTTTGCTGTAATTGTTAAATTATTGCCCCATGCTTATTTTTAAAGCAAAAGGGTCTTGTATAATATATATATATATATATATATATATATGTAATGTTTTCGAATAATTGAAGATTGAGCTAACTTTCGATTTTCCTCTCAACCTTGTCATCTGGCTTGTGTTGTCACTATTTTATGCCGCTATTTGCCGGAATGGCGTTTTCTGTAGCAATATCAATTTTTTACAAAGGCTAGATTCCCAACCTTGCGCGCTCAAACCTTTTACCTTTATCCAGGTTTGAGACTGGTTAAATTGGTTTATTTCTAATCATTTCTAGGCGGTTAGTTGATAAAATATACCAAATCGGTAAAAATAGCAAGCGTACTACAAGTGGACATTTAGTGTTTAAAAAAGTCGGTTAAAAAATAACTTTAACAATTTGTTAAAAATAATAAACATTTTTTCTATCAATAGTTTTTTTTAAATGTAAAATTCGAATTTATGTTATTATTATTTGAAAACATCAAAGATACTGAGTGAAAGTTGTATATTTTTTTTACCAAATAAAATAACCGCAAAATCCAGGGTTTGACTTTAGACTCGGTTTCCTGTCTGCATTACGAAAAGACACAGTAGTGACAAAATTGCAATCTTTACGAGACAGAATACATAATAATTTGGTTCATTTTTTGACATAGTTGTTGTATTTATAAATGCATTATTATAATTATAATGCAGAAAAAACAATTATATAAATAGTAATTTTTTAATTAGATAAAATTTTTACAATTACAAATTGTTTCTATCCGGATTGAATGTGTTGTGCATAAAATGGATTTTTATTTTGTAAAAAAAATGTTAAACGAGGAGTACAGATGGTAGGATTCGACCTTTGTTTACACAGGAACAAGTTTAAACATCTGTATCACATTGGGTTAGGTTTAATCCACTCTAATCAATGGTTTGCTGCCTGTAGGAGAAATTGGAAAAAAAACTGATTTATTTATTTATAATAATAATAACAATAATAACAATTTATTGTTTATTTAAAATCCTTTTGCTTTAAAGTTCATAAGGCGACATTTGTACATTACATTTTCTACGCCAATTTCGCCAAATTCCGTCATTAGAATCATGTCGATTTTACTACCTCTTTGCCGTAGTTTAATAGAATGGCAATCCCCTCTTGTGTTATTTCACTAACAACGTCGTTTCTACCAAGTCCATGTTGTTAATCCTCCTCCTTTTCTCAACCGGACTTAGGACCAGCTACGTTTAGCAAACTGGACCGGGATAAACAGCGGCTTGTGTCACAGTACTAGAACTGCAAAACAGCGGCTTGTGTCACAGTACTAGAACTGCAAATATTTTCCGTAAAAAGCTCGAGTTTCTTGTTCAACGTTTTAACCTTCAACCATAAGGCTAAGATGGTATGGGGTAAAATTAAAACGGCCTTAAAAAACACAAACTTGTATCGGGCCCCCTCTTGCCAAATCATGTTGTAGACATTGGAAATAGTGCCATGTCGGAACCGGCGTCGTTGAACAAAACGTATCCAAAATTGGACAAATATTTGGACGGTCATTTGTCATCGACGAATATCGTCAATGTGGAATCGACGAGTCAACCGACGACAAATAGAAAATTCGACGTCAAGGTCAAGACAACGTCGGTGTCGTCGATTACTGCCAGTCATCCAACCACGTCGACGCCCAGCGTGGTTGTTACTAATCACAGTCCGAATCAAAATTCCAATTTGTTCAAAACAACTGTAAAACCAAAAATGCGACTGGGATTATTCAATCCGAACAAAAACAAAGTAAGTTGTGTCGAAGTGGCCTAGCGGTACAGTGCTCGACTTGGACGCGGGTTAGAATCCCACTACCAGCCCGCTAAATACGGGCCTTGCTAAATACGGCTTTGCTAAAATGTCCACTGTTAAAAGATGCGTTTTTTGTTAGCTACATTTTATGTAGTAAAAATAGAATAAACAAAAAAAAGAAGATTGACAACATAATGCAATGTATTTTTGATATTGATTAGTAATAGGATAACTCTACTGTAGGCGGTCCCAAGTCCCGGTGGGAAAAAAGAAGCGCACGGTTAGCAACTTTACTTTTGTAAAAATAGATATAGTTAAAGAAACAACTCAAAGAGAAACCACTTTATTAAACTGCTGCAAATGCAAATAAAAGCAGCATAATTCTGATAACGGGGTTTGGAAAAATTGGAATCTAATTTCCAATCTTCGATAGGCATAATTTTTAAAGTCAAAAAATGAGTGTATGTGGAACATTCTTGTTGCTCCATACTCTTTAGAGCGAAAGGGTTTTGAAATAAAATATTATAATAATAGTAATAGTAATAATAATAATAATAACAATAATAATAATAGTAATAATAATAATAATAATAATAATAATAATAATAATGACAATAATAATAATAATAATAATAATAATAATAGCAATAATAATAATAAACTACTTAAGGACACTAATTTATTAAACTGCGGTAA
>JAKXYG010001165.1:20000-40000 GCA_025895645.1 Cardicola forsteri
TCTTACCGAAAACAAATCTAATATTAATGTCCGTTATGCATACATATATATATATATATATATATATATAAAGAGAGAGAGAGAGAGAAAGAGAATTAGGATTGAATAAAGATAGAGAGTTTGCGGCAGGAAGGGTATCGAGTAAAAGCCATCGTGCTTCAATTTGGTTCACTGCAGAACCAAATATAGAAAATGGACCAAAAACAGCCATTACTAAGGACTAAACAATTGGTAAAAAATATAAAAACACAATTACAATGACAGGGTTGAAACATGCCAAAGTGAAGTTGAGTCTGTCATATGTACAAGATGTTCAACTATCCCCAGATCGTTCCATGTGAGTGCTACTTGGATTGTTTTCCGGCAATTGATCCAACTCACTATAAATGTGCAGCAGATAATAAAACCCGCATTCAGTTCCGGTAATGGGATTGCTGTAGCGCTGGCCAACACAAACAAATTTCCACTTTAATTACATTTTCAAAGTCAAACAATCCTCTTTTAACTTTTTGACAATTATGTTCTTTTCAGCAGATGGGTTTTATAGTCCAATACTGTTTCAAAATTAAATTTTGGCAATATGTACAATGATTGCAATTATTCCATGTAAAACCCTACACTTTCATTTTGTTTTGCAAATACAAATGTCACTTCGACATTGTCAACAATAAATGAAATTTTTCTTTTGTAACGCAAATGCAAGTAATTGAAAAGAAAAAAGGCATTTTAGTCAGCAAAGGCTATTTTTAGATTGAATTTGTAAAAAATACAAATCACCATAACAATGTTTCTGTTTGAAAGACACACGTTTTTTTTTTTGGAGTTTATCTAGTGAACTTGAAATTGAATCAATGGATGTTGTTAAAATTGGATTACAGGAAGTAAACAATAGATAGGCAGATAGATAATGTACAAATAAAGTTTATAGTTTTTTACAGTTTGTTTAGCAACAAGCAATATTGGATATTAATTGACAAATAATAAAAAAGGAAAAAAAAATCAGGAAAATGATGTAAAAATTACAATTGACGATTTATACTACTGATATGTATTTTGCAAGTAAATGATGTTTGATTATTTTTTGGCCTTAGAATGTCAGAAGGCTAAAGCGTCTGGAAAAGATTATGAATAAACCAAACTTGCCTGCAGTAAGATTGGATTAGAGTGGGTAGCAAGACTAGAAACCTGACCTCTGGAAAATATTAATGTTGCTATAGAAACAATTAGAGGATGTCATTCTGGTAGACAACGGCACGATCCAGATGACAGGGTTGAATAAAAACTAATAAAACTTCAATCGTTGATTTGCAGAACCTTCGATTAGACGACGAAAATTACTTGGTCAAATTCTACGTTTACCGCCAAAAAGTTGAAGGTGCATTCAAGTATCAATTTTGACAATTAGGCATAGTTTATTTTTAATAGACCAATTATAACACACATTATGTAATATCCGCTTATTATTAACATCTAATTATAAGTGTTGACCTTGAATTATGACTTTTACACTAATTGTATATGTCCAAACAAATCTTAATGGGTAAATGAAGCGTCACATGTAAAATAGTATTTATTATTTTCATTTCGTAATTTTTATTTTTATGAAAAAAACAATCAAACATGATGAATATTTTGTCAACAATATAAGTAATAAAAATTATAGAAAATAAAAATGTAATTTAATTAAAAAAAGTAATTATTCTTGACATTTTTCGTTAAATTGTATTTAATTTACATTAGAATGCACTTCTAAATTTCTTTATAATTGGGTGCACACACAATAACCAAAATTTACTCAAAATAAGTATACTGCTGAAATCAATTACTTTTGAAAAATAATAGGTAGCACTAAATGTAATTAGTAGTCAATTTTTAAAAAATTAAATACTAATTTTTTTTAAATACATATTTTCGACATAATCAATGTTTTAAAAATATTTATTAAATAAATATTAGAGTACCTATATATATAACCACGACAAAAAATAGTGCAATCCTTAAAGAAATTAGTATAACATTTTTTAAAATATCTAAATTAATTTGTTATAGCCAATTGTTTTTTTTTAAATAAATACTGAGGACTAAATACAATTTTGAAACATTTAATCGTTGCTTTATATTTGCCTAGAAATATTTATTTAAAAATTCCAAGTTTGTGAAAAAATGTTTTTAAACCAACTTTTATATAAATGGAATTACTAAATGCAATATACGCGTTTTTTAAAAATAATAATTAATAAATTATTAATTTATTTACTTAAAATTGTTATTTAAAAATGTATCTTAATATTCTAAGTTTGTGTTTCTAGAACACAAAATTTAACGTTGTTGTTACCTCATAATAGAAATTTTAATTTAAATTATAGAGTAATTTATGTTAAAAATTAATTATTTAATTAATTTTTTGTTTATTTTTTAAATATATAATTTATAAAATATGTTTGTTATTTTAAAAGCTTTTCATAGTGATATCATATTTTCTAATTCAAAATCCAATTTTACCTTGTAATCTAGTCTCAAGATGTTACATTGGTTTTTACTTAAAAAAATCTATTTGCTGGTAAATTTTAGGTTAAAAATTCAGATTTGCATAAAAATTAAAATTAAAAATGCCGTATATCTTGTTAAAAACGATTTAAAAATTGCATTAATCTTTTAAATAATATTTTGTGTATTTTTTTTTAAATGTTAAAAATTTATTTTTTGTTTGTTAAAAAATATATTGTACAACTTAAAAACAATAGAATATACCATTTTTTAAATGTAAAATATAATTAACACGAATTTAGTTATTTACTAGCTAGGAGCAGAAAAAATAATATGTTTTGTTGAACTTTTTAATTAAGGAAAGTTTAGTTAATTTTTTATTACACAATGAAAGCACTAGAAGTGGATTTTATAATAGTTAAATGAAATGTTTTACACAACTTAATTTTAATTATAGCTGATAAAAACACTGACTTAAAGGAATTAATATATTGCAAATTAAAATACGTTACTGTGTACATATTTGAAATTTTCCGGTTATAAAAAATCTTTATGAGACAAATAATACATTGGTTTTATAAAACGCATTAAATAATCTTTATTTAGAAAATTATATTAATTATTTTAAGCAGTGTTCTTTTTATAGTGAAATATAACAACATTTGTAAAGCTAAAATGTAATTTACTTGTGACAAGGTCACAATTGTTTATAAGAACAATAAACTGTGTTACAATTTAACATAATAAATTTTAATTATATTTAAATTTATTTTATTTATATAAAAATCTTAATTTAAACACAATACAGCTAAAATAAAAATAATCATATTTTTGACAATCGCCATTTAATAATTTCACTATTATTGACATTTATTTTGTTTTTTTTTTGTATAATAAAGCCTAAGATGTATAAGCATATTTAAATCAAAAAATTATTTATTTAAATCAATTTTTTGTTAAAATTTAGATTACATAAAACTACATCAACATTTTGACCAAGAGCGTACCAAAGCACCTAAGCCAAGTAGTTATAAACACAAGGCATCACATTCACTGTTTAATATTTTGGAGTAAATTATACTTAAAACAATTTAGTAACCCTAAAAAAGGATACTTTTGCATTAAAGAAATATTTTACGCTGATAATTTTACTCAATCTTAGATTATAAACCAGTTTTATGTTTTTATGTAATTTTTTTATTAGTTACAATATATATCTAGCTGGAGTGGTCTAGCGATACAGTGCTCGAATTTGGACCTCGGTGGACATGGGTTCGATCCCATTACCGGCACTAAAATGCGGGCCCACGTTTGGCTTCGCTAATTGTCCACTGCTGAAAAATGTTTCTCGTAAAACATTCAAAGTAGCAAGAAAAAATAAAAAATAATACTTGTATTTTAATTATTATATCATATTGTATATTTAATAAGTAAAGTGACGTTTTTTGTATGTTGTGTGATAGCTAGAAATGTTTTAGTTAATTAATTAATTTTTTTGCGGTATTTGTTGTAATGGATATATATATATATATATATAATAAATGGCTTAACCCTTGGTGATTGAAGCGTTAAACCAGATTCAATTTCTCTGTTTCTTATTGTGGAATAAGTAAATTGTTTAAACTATTTTTTTAATTTCTGAAGTAGGTTTATTATAAATTTTAATATTCTATAGCAATTTTCTGATCACCCGTAATGCTTGTTACACGTTTTCCTCCAACATTATCATAATTTTGTGGTTTTTGATCATTAATAATCCGACAAATTGTTGAAAAGTTAACTCTATATAAATTCGCTAAATCTTTTGGTGAAAATCCTTTTTTTTAATTCTTTGATAACACGATATTTGTTTTCGGTAAGTTGAAAACATTTTTTATTACTATTGTCTATTTTACAAACAATGCAAACAGAAACCTAATAAGCGGATGAACTGAATCTCAAGGTTAAACGCAAATAATAAATAATTCAATATGTCTTAAAATTTTTATTTTTATTTTGTTTTAAATTATTTTTATTATTTTTATTTATATAGATTAGAATAATTAAATGTTATTTTGATAATTATTATGACATCACAATCAGGGCAGATTTGAATGCGCGTTTAATATTAATTTTAAAGATGAGTTATTGTTCATTTTTAATAAAATTAAGCACACAAAATAATAATAGAATTGATCAGATTCACTATAAATAATAAATTTACAGGTCCAAAGTCATCCACCCGTAGCTCAGTGGTTTAAGGCGATGGCCTGACACCAGATAGGGCGTGGGTTCAAGATCATGTGGGTGTTAAGCTTAATAGGTATGCGTTGCTGATGATTCCAAATAAGAATGAAACAACTGTACAATGCTCCTGGTTGACTTAAAAACCTAGTAAATTTATTATACAAGTGAATCTGACAATACTAATATTACATTTCTAAAAACAAATAACCCCTTAAAAACCCATTGTTAATTAATAATAGTTTAATTATTATAAAAATTGTGTAACTTCAGCTTATTATCTGCATTTATATAGAAGTAGATTTTAAAATGTGCTATTTTGGCCGACTCAGTCTTTTTAAATAAATATTTCTAAGTATATTATTTTTAATTCTCAATATTTATTTTTACGAAAAAACAATCGGATATAACAAATTAATTTAGATTTAATACTCATAATTTTTGCTTTAATTTTTGAAATAACTGTAGTTCTTCGATATACAATTTTTTACAACATGATTAATTTTTTGCAGTATTTGTTGTAATGAATATATACAGATAGTGACATACAGTAGGCAACGTATTTCATTCCAGTTAATGTTTTTTTTAAATATTTTTGTTTGCAAAATAAATTAATATATATTTTTAAAATAACAAATTTTTTTTACACATTATAAAGAATTGATTGATGCGTTACATTTTTTAATAAATATATAACCTTGATACGTACGCTGGTAATGCAATACATAATTTAACTTTCTCTAGTTAAAATTTATTAAATATAAAAATATATAATTTATTTACAAAAATAAATATTAAAACCTTGATACGTACGCTGGTAATGCAATGCATAAATTTTAAAAATAATAATTTTTAAAATAAAATCACTGCTCATTCATATATTTACAAATTTGCATTGTATTTTTAAATAGCCAATAAACATTTTATTTTAAAAGTATTTTAATATAAGGAATTTTAAAACAAATTTTATTCCAAAAAAATATTAAATTATTTTTAATAATTTAAGCACAAGGTCGATTTCTATTTTCCATTTCAAAATTTACAATGTTGATAAAAAGGCTTCTTATTTCCGCACACATAATACTTATGGTTAAAATAACTCAGCGTCGCTATTTGTATTCCCATGATTATGATTTAATTCAAAGTTTCTATAAAATAGGAACAAAAGTTAAAGCAATTGCCGAAAGCATGAAAATAGATGTTTAAAGTGTGTACAACATTTTGAACAATAAAACAAGCCCCAGATCACCCACAGTTGGTAGAAAATTCTCAACAACCAAACAAGATGATCAGTTTATAATTATGCAGCTTAAAAAACATAACAATAAATGTAAAACAAATAAAAAATAAATACTTAGAAGATTTTTCATATTCAATTGTAAGAAGGAGGATAAAATCTGAAGGTTTCATTCTTAAAGCGGCTGTTAAGAAACCTCCACTTAGCGTGCCTATAGATTACAACGAGTGGAGTTTGCTAAAAAGTACAAACATTATCTATTGTCATTTTGGTGATTAATATACTTCACAGATGAGTGTGCTATATCCTATGAGTCATGGACTGAACATTCAAAGGTTATTTATAGTCCAAATTTCCCACACAACCACACTTGTACTGCTATAAAAGTTGCACATCCTTCATATGCCAAAGGATATTTTGGAATTAAGTACAATCAGTCTCCAAAATGGATGCGTACTAGTGGCAATTTAAACAGCTCTAAATTTGTACAAATATTCAGAGAATTGTTTCATAATGAGCTGTCCAGAAATGCTACAGGACAATTAACAATTATTCAAAACGATGCTCCTGTGCATACTTCAAAAGTGGTAATGTGTATTTTAACATAACTTACAATTTACTATACGTTTTCCTTATTTAGACCACAAAAGCTTTAAAAGCAAAAAGCTTACTTTTATTCAACTTCCTCCATACAGTCCAGACCTCAATGTAATTAAAAACTTTTTTAGTATTTTTTAAAATGTGAGGTGAACCGCATAAAAACTGACGTATCATTGGAAGCAAAAATTAATCATGTTGTAAGAAATTGCATTTCGAAGGACTATATTGGTACGTTGATAGAGTCCTACCCAAAGCGGCTGGCAGAGGTTGAACAAAAGCGTGGATATTACTTAAATTACTGACATTATTAAGTTTGTTACCTTTATTTTGTATATGTATGTATTTTAATAGATAAAACGATTTTTTTAAAACCAATTATGTGTTTGTTTTTAAGTTTTCACAATAGTGGTATTGTGCTTTATTACTAAAACGAATGTTGTTGTGTATTATATTAAAAAATTTTTTGCAAATAAAATTAAATAAATATATATTAGTAAAGTATTATCTAAGGTACTTATTAATAAGTGTTAGATATTTCTAAGATAAAGTAACAAGTGCTACATATATTTCAATATCTAGTAGGTCAACATTGGATTCACTTATGTCACTATCTGTAAGTGAATCCAATGTTAACCAATCCAATACTTTACTAATATATATTTATTTAAGTGATATCCACGCTTTTGTTCAACCTCTGCCAGCCGCTTTGGGTAGGAATCTATCAACGTACCAATATAGTCCTTCGAAATGCAATTTCTTACAACATGATTAATTTTTTGCTTCCAATGATACGTCAATTTTTATGCGGTTCACCTCACATTTT
Organism: Cardicola forsteri; assembly: GCA_025895645.1. Classification (NCBI taxonomy): domain Eukaryota; kingdom Metazoa; phylum Platyhelminthes; class Trematoda; order Strigeidida; family Aporocotylidae; genus Cardicola; species Cardicola forsteri. The sequence continues at coordinate 27,371 of JAKXYG010001165.1, forward strand.
AAAATACTAAAAACGTTTTTAATTACATTGAGGTCTGGACTGTATGGAGGAAGTTGAATAAGCGTATGCTTTTTGCTTTTTAAAGCTTTGTGGTCTAAATAAGGAAAACGTATAGTAAATTGTAAGTTATGTTAAAATACACATTACCACTTTTGAAGTATGCACAGGAGCATCGTTTTGAATAATTAATTGTCCTGTAGCATTTCTGGACAGCTCATTATGAAACAATTCTCTGAATATTTGTACAAATTTAGAGCTGTTTAAATTGCTACTAGTACACATCCATTTTGGAGACTGATTGTACTTAATTGCAACATATCCCTTTACATATGAAGGATATGCAGAGTGTGGGTGAGTGGAAAATTTGGACTATAAATAACCTTTGAATGTTTAGTCCATGACTCATAAGATATAGCACACTTATCTGTGAAGTATATTGATCTCCAAAATGATGATGGATAATGTTTATATTTTTTGGCAAACTGAACTTGTTGTAATCTATGGGTATGACTGAGTGGAGGTATCTTAACAGCTGTTTTAAAAAGGAAGCCTTCAGACTTCATCCTTTTTCTTACATTTGAATAAAAAAAATCTTCTAAGTATTGATTTTTTAAATTTGTTTTATATTCATTGTGCAGTTTTTTAATCAGCATAATTATGAACTGATCATCTTGTTTGTTTGCTTGTTCTATTGTTCAAAATGTTGTATACAGTTGAAACATCTACTTTCATGCATTCAGCAATTATTTTAACTTTTATGCCCCCTTTATAAAAACTCTGATCTAATTCATAATCATGGGAAGAGAAGTAACAGCGCTGAGCTACTTTAACCATAAGCATTGAGTGCGCGGAAATAAGAAGCCTTTTTATCAAAATTATAAATTTTGAAACGAAAAATAAAAATCGACTTGTGCCTAAATTATTAAAAATAATTTAATAATTAAAAAAAAAATTGTTTTAAAAATGTTTATATTAAAATACTTTTAAAATAAATTAATTATTGATTATTTAAAAATTCAATGCAGGTAAATTTGTATATATATATATATATATATATATATATATATATATTATATATATATATTATTTTTATATATATATATTTATGAATTAGTTATTTTAAAAAGAAAAGGGAATATAAAATTAAAATATTTTTTAATAATTATTTTTGTAAAGAAATTACATATTTTAATATTGAATAAATTTTAGGTGGAAAAAGTTAAAGTTTTGGCATCGCATTACCAGCGTATGTATCAAGGTTGTATATTTATTAAAAAACGTAGTGCATTAATCAAATCTTTATAGTGTGTAAAAAATTTGTTATTTTAAAAATATACATTAATTTATTTTACAAACAAAAATATTAAAAAAAATTATCTGGAACGTTATACGTTGTATACATATATATATATATATATATATATATATATATGTATATATATATATATATATATATATATATATATATATATATATATATATATATATATATATATATATATATATGACAATAATATAAATAAGTTTATTTACCATTTGATAATTAATTGAACAAACATTACTATGCATTAATAACCATATTTAATAGAAATACAAAAAAATGTAATAAATAAAGTAGTAAAAATGAATGATTGAAGTGACAATTAATAATTGCATTCATTTTCCAATTCTCTTAATTTTACAGTCCAAAGACATTATCGTTATTTTAAATCAACTACTTTTAATTATTTTACAGTAGTGTTGTTCAAAATGTTTAAATTTAAGTTACTATCAACTTCTATTTTTGACTTTTGTATTTGAAATGTGTAAATGAAAGACAACTTGCTTTTAGAAACTTTCTTTTTATACATTTAAAACAAAGGCGCCTAAATTACTTACTACATCAATAAAAGTTTTGTTTTTTTACAAATAAGGATGAAACAGCTGTACAGTACTTCTCGTTGACTTGAAAACCTAGTAAATTTATTATTTAAGTGAATCTGACAATTCTAATATAATAATTCTAAAAACAAATAGTTCCTTAAAAACCTATTAGTAAATACAATTGAACCGTACTATATAGGTTATTAACCCTGGCAGTATGCAAGGACCTAGTGAAAGGGTTCTCTCACTTGCCAAACCGGTAGTAACTAGCAACATTTGAGGACAGTGGGCAATTAGAATTGATCAGATCGCTATAAATAATAAATTTACAGGTTCAAGGTTATCCAACCGTAGCTCAGTGGTTTAAGGCGCTCCCCTGACACCAGATAAGGTGTGGGTTCAAGTTCATGTGTGTATGTCAAACTTGAAACGTATGCGCTGCTAATGATTCCAAATAAAGATGAAACAGCTGTACAGTGCTCCTGGTTGACTTGAAAACCTAGTAAATTTATTATTCAAGTGAATCTGACGATACTAATATAACATTTCTAAAAACAAATAACCCCTTAAAAACCCATTGATAAATTTACTAAATCCTCAAAACAACTGCATTTAAGTTGTTCAGCGTCACAGTAAACATTTTGAAGTAAGGTAATTATTTTTCAATTGTAAAAATTCTGATAATTAAATAGGATTCTATTACAAGAATTGTTTGGCGGTAAAGCGTTCGACTGGATCTAGGTTGGTATAGATTCGATCTCTTGTGCGGGTCCTCAAATGGCTGCGCTACTCTAATTTATCATGACTTATTATTAATATTATATTATATATTATACAAAACCCTTTCGCCTTAAAAATAAGCACGGAGCAATAAGACAACAATTACAGCAAAACAATAACAACAACAATAACAAAGTCTCGTTGGCATTAAAAATTCTGCTTCCTTTTCGGTTTTCACTCAACCCTGTCATCTGTGTAACTCACGAAAATGTGTGCATATATTCCATGTTCCAACATTGGTTAAGCTTTTGTTATTGAAGATTTTGTAAATCAACGATTGAGCTTCCTTCCGGCCTTCACTCAAATCTGTCACAGAGCTACACAACTCTGTCATCCAGATACGTGCGATCACTTTTTTGCCGTTGTTTGCCGGAATGGTGTCCTCTTGATTGTTTCCGTAGAATTATAAATTTTTTACAGAGACCAGGTTGCTAACCTTGCGTTCAAACCCTCCTCCTTTAAACAGGCTTGGTACTACTTAGATTGAATCATTTCTGGTCCAAACTAGGCGGAGTTAATTTATCATGACTACATACATATAACTTATTTTTATTTACCATTATCTTTTTATTCAATAATTTTTATTTGAAAATTATATGAACAATATAATTTTGTTTAGATTTCCATATTTATTTTCCCTTTTTTGTGTAATATATATAATAAGAATTCATTTTGACAGATTTATGTTGTTATCATTAAAATCTAATCATGGAATTCATTTTTCTTTTGTACCTAATACTTTTTTTGAAAATGTATTTAAAAACCAACCTTTTAAACGTAAAATAAAATATTATTATTGTTGATTTCAGTGTGTTTGAGAATCAACTTTACCAAAAAATATGTCACTGTCACTGATGATATCTCTTAATGCCAAACCTATTGTTGATATAATTTATAATTTGCGTTTTCTAATTAATGCAGAAATGTATGTCAACACAGTTTTTTGTATTAATTCACAAATCCTGGCTAAATAAATACATTGATAATAGCCTTATTATGACACTTGATTAAATTATTTAAATGTTAACGTTGTACTTTCATTTTGTACTGTTTAGTAATTACACGTTAGGTATGTATGTATATGCTAAATGTACCTCTATGCGGGCTCCGATCAGTATAATCGGTACTAAATGCAAACCCCAATCGGCTTCGCCAAAATTTTCACTTTCTGAAAAACGTTTCCCTTTAAAACAATCAAACCAACCGAAATTGGTTAAATAAAATTATTATTAATGATTCGGACAATAAAAAATAAAATGGTTAACTCTTTACTACTTCTAACTCCGCGTAGGAGAAAATCAGAAATGAATCAATCTAACCGAATCCAAGTGGGAATAAAGGGGGATGGTTTGGGCGCAAGGTCAAAAACCTGGCTTTTGTTAGCAAAGATTGACAAGGCAGCCGGATTTTTTATCAGGGTTTTCTCCCTTAGCCCAAGGGCCACCTATGGTATACGTATACTTTAAGATACCTTTTAAGTATTTTGGATGTATGCTTGTATCCAATCGCTAAAGCGGAAGCCAAGTTGTACCGCTGTGTACTCGGTTTTTGCTGTTATGAATCTAAATGCATATGGACAGTTAGTCCAGGATGCACCAGGTGGATAAGGAACAGTCAGGTATATTACCATTATTTAAAATTAATACTTTTATTTATTTATTTATTATTTTATGTTTATTACTTACTTTCAGTAGTGGACATTTTAGTTAAGCTTCATTCTAGTTCCGGTAGTGGGATTTGAACGCCCATGTTCACCGATGTCCAAACCAAGCGTTGCAAAAACAACGGTAAATAGCTGACAAATAGGTAAAAAACATTACTTATTCAACTTCTATGTTTAGCGTTCAAAAGACCAGTAAAAATAGTTTTGAAATGGACATTTGACGGTTGCAATAAGAACTTCGAGGTAAACCACTCTAAACACTGGCTAAAAACCATTTGGCATAATCTAATTGAAATACATTTCTCATGAATGATTAAGCAAAAATGTTGGCAAAGTGTTCAACCACACGCGGAATTATTTTATTGCTCCGTATGTTCTTTTTAAATTATGGGACTTTGTTGTGGTTTTTGCTGCTACTGTTATCTTGTTATCCTATGCTTTTTTGAAAACCATAGGGTTTGTAAAAAATATTATTATTATTATTATTATTATTATTATTATTGTTATAATAATAGTTATTATTATTATCATTATTATTATTATTATTGTTATTTTTATAACATTATTATTAATATTATTAATATTATTATTATTATTATTATTGTTATTGTTATAATAATAATCATCATTATTATTATTATCATAATCATAATTATAATAATAATAATAATAATAATAATAATAATTATTATTATTATTATTATTATTATTATTACAAAACCATTTTGCTTTAAAAATAAACATAGGGCAATAAGATAACTGTTACAGCAAAAAACGACAACAAAGTCTCATAATTTATCCAACAAATTTTGTAGTTGATCGTAGATTCTCTTCAGTAGTTTTAGTAGGGGCATAGACTTGCACAATTGTTAGTTTTGCAAATCTGGTGTTGAATCTGTACAAAATGATACGGTTGCTTACGGGCTTCGACCCAATCATAAAATAGAAGTAAATATAAGCGATAAAATTAACGGTTATGTTAAATATTAATGCTTAAATTAATGTTAATGATTATAAAGTTTCAATTTCTAACAATGGTGATATTACTGGCCGTTCCTCCTCCGTGTGTAGTGCATACTAGACTAGATTCCAACAGGTATCTGGACTAACAACAGTAACGACCAAGTGCACAGCGGTATAACTGGGCGTCTGCTTTAGCAGGTAGGTGCAAGCATACACCTAGGATACTTAAAAATTATCTTAAGGTATATGCATACCATATGTATCCCTTAGATTAAGAGAAATAATAAAAAAATCAAGCGGCCTTGTCAATTTTTGCAAACAAAGGCACCGTTACCGGGATATCGTCTATTAGTCATCAAACATAGAAACAATAAAATGGTAACTACGTTATCAACCAAGTAAAATAAATGAACGACTTATTTGAGTAATTATTACTGCCAATAACAACTATATGTATTACTGTTAATGTCAAGCATTGTGTGAGTATCATTACCAGCACTAAATGCATTCAGCAACAACATTGTGCAAACGACTGTCACACATAAGTGAATTATTAGTTATCTGTAGTTTGCCAAACCTATATTGTTGACCATTAATAATCCGACAAATTGTTAAAAGATTAATTCTGTATAAATTCGCTAAATCTTTAGGTGAAAATCCTTTATTTTTTGATAACACGATATTTGTTTTTGGGTAAGATGAAAACATTTTTATCACTATTGTCCATTTCATAAACAGTGCAATTAGAAAGCAAAATGAGCGGATGAGCTGAATCTCAAGGTTAAACGTAAATAATAAATTATTCGATTCGTTTTAAAATTTTAATTTACAACTTTTTAAAAGTTATTTTTATTATAATTATTTCTATAAATTCAAATAATTAAATGTTTATCAATTTTAATGATGAGTTAATGTTCATTTTTAATGAAATTAAGCACACAAAATAATAATAATAGGCTAATCATTATACAAATTACGTAACTTCAATTTATCATCTATGTTTACATAGAAGTAACTTTTAAAATATAGAATTTTGGCCGACTCAATCTTTTAAAATAAATATTTCCAAGTATTTATAAATGAACTATTAAGTACTTGACATTATTTTTAATTCTCAATATTTACTTTTTACAAAAAAACAATTGGATACAACAAATTAATTTAAATTTAATACTCTTATAATTTTTTTGTTAATTTTTGAAATGGCTGTAGTCCTTCAAAATACAAATTTTTACAACATTCTGGGACCACATGTGTAAATAATTTGTTTTCTGCAGTTTGTCAAACCTACATTTCACCATCATCATCTACATTATTTTTTATGTTTGGGCAAGCATGTAGCCATTTTTGTCCCAAATCTGGTAAACAATAAACAATGTGTTTTATAAAACTACCGTTTAAAGGAGATGACGTCATGAACCTCCTAAAAATTAAGCTCAAAAGTGCGATTAAAAGGACATATTCGTTAACCCAATTGAGAATGTTATATACCACAACAGGTCTACCCTTGCTCAACGTAAAAACAGCTAAAGCAATGTTTCCACCTCCCACTGTATTTACCAGTTCACTTGCAGTTGCGGTGATAAATATATTGGTCGGACAACTCGTCGCTTATCTGAACGGGCCAAAGAACACATTCCCAAGTGGATCGAGAAAGAGTCCAATTCAAATGAACGTTGGTGCACTTCGTCAATATTACGTCACTTGGTTCAAACAAAACATCGAGTGAACTTTAATGATTGCTTTAAAGTGTTGATAACTACTCAAACTGTTAATATGTTAAAAACACTTGAATCTGTGTACATCCACACATTAAAACCCATTTTGTGTGCACAAAAACAATTTGTAACTTCATTAAATTTAGCGTGGACTTAACATATGCATGTTGCATATGTGTATGTATGTATAGTTATAAATGTTAAGTTAACTACATCATATAATTATATATATATATATATATATATATATATATATATATATATATACTGATTCTTTATATGTTTGTGACTGAAGAGAATATACGAAATGAATTCATCTCACAGTTTACGTCTTCTATTGTTTTTGTTTGGAATAAACAATGTGCCAGTGTAGTCTAGCAATACAGATGTCGACTCAGTCGTTGGACAACATGGATTTGAATCCCACGACTGGCTTTCTGCTGCTTAAAAATGTTTTCCGCAAAACATTTCAAAGCAGTACAAATTAATTAATATATATAAAAATGCTTTAAAAACGATTCAAAACGTTCAAGTAATAAAAAAAATTATAGAAAATAAAAAATGTAATTTACTTTAAAAAAGGTAATTATTCTTGACATTTTGTTGTTAAACTGTATTTAATTAACATTGAAATGCATTTCTAAATTTCTTTATAATTGGATGCACACATACAATGATCGAAATTTACAAAAAAATAAGTATACTACTGAAATCAATTTTTTTTTTGAAAAACAATAGATTGTAATAAACGTAATTTCTGTTAAGTTAGATACCAATTTTCTTTAAATACATATTTTCAACATATTGAATGTTTTAAAAATATTTATTAAATAAATATTAGAGTACCTATATATAACCACGACGAAAAATAGTGCAATCCTTATAGAAATTAGTATAAAAATTTTTAAAAACATAAATTAATTTGTTATATTCAATTATTTTTTTCTTTAAAATAAATGTTAAAATAAAAATTTTTTAGTAAAAATAAAGCAATCATTAAGTGCTCCACAATTGTGTTTAATTCTCACTATTTATTGTTAAGAAAAAAACAATTGGATATAACAAATTAATTCAAAGGTCAAGTTCCTCAACTTACGTTCAAACCTTTGCCATCACATGCTTGAGTCAAGCCCTGTGGCGTTCATTTCAATTGGATCTTTCTGAATGATTGTTAGTCAAGTTTTCTGTGGTCTACCGCCAACCTTTCCTTCGCCATCATCACCTGTGTATTCGAAAACTGTTTTTATTGGTCTTTTGAGCGACAAACGTAGAATTTGACCGAGTAATTTTCTTTGTCTAATTAAAGATTGACCTTCCTTTCGGCTTTTGCTCAATTCTGTCATCTGGGTCATCTAATCACTTCTTTGCCGTTGCTTGCCGACATGGCTTCTTCTTATTGTTTCTGTAACAACATGGATTATTTTTACAGAGGCCAGGTTCCTCAACTTGCGTACAAACCTTTGCGCGTGACTATCACGTTTATTAAAAATATGATTTTAGGCTAAATGTTTAAACCATATATATATACATTTATTATTACAAATATATATATATATATATATATATATATATATATATATATATATATATATATATATATATATATAACTTGCAAAAACATTGTAATTATAATGTACAACTACACTCGTTCTAGCAATAAATCATAATACCTCCGTTCATTAAAACCTAAATACAAACATATGTAATTTGTTTTTGCTCAACAAGATTGTTGCATTTTAAACCAATCAAACCTACACTACATGGTAAGTTATACCAAAAAAAGCCTATTGCCAATTATAAAGTGTATCCTTGAGTATGATTTTGAACAGGTTTTTTACAGCAGCTTTGAAGCATTTTGTCAAAATAACGATTGAAATAATTTTTTGAAATTTTTGTTTATTTTTTTACCGTTCATTATAGTGGTTAGTTTAAGTCGATTTGATTAATTTCAGATATTTTATCACGACAACTATGTAGACAAGTCACGGTTGCAACTTATTTTGCAAAATATCTGTACTCTCTAATAAAAAACATTTGTAATGTCTGGAAAAATTCATATTATTCATGACCCTGTAATTTAAAATTTTATTTTATTGTTTATGTTTATTACTTTGAATATAGTACTTTGAATATAATACACAACAACATTCGTTTTAGCAATAAAGCACAATACCACCATTATGAAAACTTAAAAACAAAAACAAATTATTGATTTAAAAGCACAGTTTTATCTGCTAAAATACATAAATATACAAAATAAAGGTAACAAACTTAATAATGTCAGTAATTTGAGTAATATCCACGCTTTTGTTCAAACTCTGCCAGCCGCTTTGGGTAGGAATCTATCAACGTACCAATATAGTCCTTCGAAATGCAATTTCTTACAACATGATTAATTTTTGCTTCCATTAATACGTCAGTTTCCAAGCGGTTCACCTCACATTTTAAAATACTAAAAATGTTTCCGATTGCATTGAGATCTGGACTGTATAGAGGAAGTTGAATAAACGTATGCTTTTTGCTTTTTAAAGCTTTTGTGGTTTAAATAAGGAAAACGTATAGTAAATTGTAAGTTATATTAATATACACATTACCACTCTTTGAAGTATGCACAGGAGTATTGACTTGATGACTGCTAAGTGTCCTGTAGCATTTCTGGACAGCTCATTATGAAACAATTCTCTGAATATTTGTACAAATTTAGAGCTGTTTAAATTGCTACTAGTACACATCCATTTTGGAGACTAATTGTACTTAATTCCAAAATATCCCTTTGTATATGAAGGATGTGCAAATGTGGTTGAGTGGAAATTTTGGGCTCTAAATAACCTTCGAATGTTCAGTCTATGGTTCAAAGAATAAAGCACACTCATCTGTGAAATATATTGATCTTCAAAATGATGATGGATAATGTTTATATTTTTTGGCAAACTCCACTCGTTGTAATCTATAGGTACAAATGAGTAGAGGTATCTTAACAGCTGCTTTAAAAATGAAGCCTTTAAACTTAATCCTCTTTCTTACAATTGAATAAGAAAAATCTTCTAAGTATTGATTTTTTTAATTTGTCTTATATTCATTATGCACTGTTTTTTAATCAGCATAATTATAAACTGATCATCTTGTTTGTTTGTTTGTTGAACGTGTTCCTCTAACTGTGGGTGATCTGGGGCTTGTTCTATGGTTCAAAATGTTGTATACAGTTGAAACATCTACTTTCATGCATTCAGCAATTACTTTAACTTTTATACCCGCTTTATAAAAACTTTGATCGAATTCACAACCATGGATAGACAAGTAACAACGCTGAGCTACTTTAACAATAAGTATTAAGTGCGCGGAAATAAGAAACCTTCTATTCAAAATTAAAATTTTTCAGATAGAAAATAAAAATCGACCTCGTGCTTAAATTATTAAAAATAATTTTATGATTTTTTGAAAAATAATTTGTTTTAAAAATGTTTATATTACAATATTTCTATTATAAATTAATTATTGATTATTTAAAAATACAGAGTAAATTTTGTGTGTAAGCAGTTACTTTATTTAAAAAAAAATTTTTTTAAATAAAAGGAATATAAAATTGAAAAATATTTTTTAATAATTATTTTTGTAAATAAATTACATATTTTAATATTTAATAAATTTTAACTGGAATAAGTTAAAGTTTAAGTATTGCATTGCCAGTGTATGTATCAAGGTCATACATTTTCAAAAAATGTAGCGCATCAATCAATTTTTTATAATATGTAAAAACAATTTGTTATTTTAAAAATATACAATAATTTTTAAAAAATATTAAAAAAACTTTGATTGGAACTAAATACATGGCTTAATATATACACAATTTATGACAATTGACGTGTGAAAATGGAAGCACTGTTTTACTTTGTAGCATCCTGCTCTAGTTACTTATCTTAGACATATGTAACTTTTACTAATGCATATCTAAGATAATACTTTCGAAATATACATGAAGTAACATTATTCGCAAAAATAATTTCTAATTATAATATACAACAACATCTATTCTTGCAATAAAGCATAATACCACCATTTACTAAAACCTAAATAAAAAGCACTTAAGTCATTAAATAAATAACTTTATTAACTAAAATACACAAATATATAAAGAAAAAGTTACAAACTGTATGATGTCAACAATTTAGGGAATATTCACTATATTTTATAACTTCTGCTAGCCAGTTCCAATCTCAGTCCATTAAGGTACCAATAAAATCCTTTGAAATTCGATTTTTTATAACACAAACAATATACTTTATAAGTAATATGTCATTTTACAACTTGTTAACCTACCCTTTAAAAAACCAAACATAAAATTAATAACACTTAATTCCGGGATGTTGAGGATCAAATGCACAAAGGTCTGTTTTTTGTTTAATAAGGTTTTTGCAGTCTAAATGGGTTAAACATATAGTAAATTGTAAGTTATACTAAAAATCATATTACCATTTAGTTAACGTCCACCGGAGCATTATTTTGAACATGTTTTAAATCCTTTGAGACATTTTTCTAAAATTATGACTACAATAATTATTTAAAAAAATTTATTAATTTCTTACTGTCTTAGATTTTGTTCGTACGGATCCCTTTTTGTAACTCCAAACACTTAATAGTACATTATCTATGTAAATAACACACGTAAGCAACTTATTTTGCAAAAAAATGTAACCTTTAGCAAAATACACACTACACTTGATTTTAGAATATTTAGTGTAAAATCTGTAAATAACAGCACACACGTTTTCAATTCCATCCTCTTCTAAAATCATTCAAAATTAATTTCATACTTTTTGGTAAACTCCATTAATCTGAATCTTTGTATACAGCTAAATAGAGCATAAAATATCTCAAATTAAATATTTTTTCGGCAATTTTATTCAGTTTTTGAAAATCCAGTATAAAATTTTTTTTTTATTTTCCCTGTTTACTTGCATCAATTTTATTCAATTTCTTTTTAATTTTATAATAATAAAATGAACATACTTTTCGCTTGTAGATCCATTTAGTCCATTTGTGTATAATTGTTTAAATTCACAAAAATTTTCTACACACTAAACACGTTTATTTTACGAATTTTCAAGATTTGCTAAACATCACTCCGTTTTTAACATAAAATTCGACCTAATTTAATTTCATTGGCTAAGAAAAATTTAGCGTAATCCTATGTATGTTGATAGAATAAACCAGACAAAATTACCACCAAAATTATCAAACTGGCCATATTGACCTTATTCATTAAATTAGATATTTTATCGTACCAATTTTTATTAAACAAAGGATTTTTAAAATTATTTATATTAAATTATTATTAAATCATTTTTATTTGACAAATTAAATGTTTGATGCAAAATTCTTTTTGTATTTTTAGAAAAAATAATATTTATTTTCAAAGAAATAATAATCTAAAAATTATAAAAATGTTTACCAATTAATTTAATAGATATTTTAAAAATTAAAACAATTTAAATTTTTTATTGCGAAATAAGTTTAGTTCGAATATTGCAATTAGTCATTGTTTTTATTATAGTAAATTAAAAAAATAACTTTTATTTACCAAACAAGTTTTATAAAATGTAAAATTTTTTAATTATTTTAAAAATGTTAGATAAAACTTTTTAT
>JAKXYG010001165.1:42500-47500 GCA_025895645.1 Cardicola forsteri
GCAAATCAAATAACCCAATGGATGATTATTTTGAAACAACATAAGCCATCTTCCGCCAGCGTCCGTCATCTCATACTGCACTTGTTTTCAAAATTTCGAAACAGATGAATGAACGCTATTCGTAATAGAAAATAATTTTCCAATAGAAAAATAATAATCAAATTATGGGCGAATCATTGTACAATTTTCAAGTTGCTTATAAGTCACATGATAGCAATGGTCTAAATGAAAATCGTAGTTTGATTCCTGATGTAACAGATGACAGTTTGTCCGATGGCAAAGTAACATTGGAACTAATGAACAGAATTGAACAAAAAAAGGAATATGGTCATAAATCGACTGTGTTACCCCAATTGGACAACTCAAACAATATTCGTCATTATTGTGGCTTAAAAATTGCTTTAGCCGTAGCAATTGGCTTATTGATTTTGTTTTTTGGATTGTGGATTTTTCAACTGCATTTGAGTTTCAGTAAGTTAAAGAATATTATTAGTACGATTGAAAATTCGATTGAGTTTATTTCAATGTGGTTGTTACTAGTTGACTATTTTTGGACAAATAGATATTTTAGCCAAAAAATTATTTATTAATTTTGGTTCGTGACGCGTGATCACCTGTTCATTATTTGCCATATTTATACGACATAGCAAACGATCGACTTTGATGGCTTGATAAGCGTACCAAACATAAAAGAATAACAAATTTCTTGTGATGTCGCCACTGTTCGCAAAGATTGACTAAGCCACCGGATTTTTTGTCGGAATTATCTTCCTTAGTTCACGGGGCTACATATGGTATACGTATACCTTTTAAGATAGCTTTTAAGTATTTTGAGTGTATGCTTACATCCACTAGCTAGAGCTGAAGCCCAGTTATACCGCTATGTACGCGGTTTCTGCTGTTATGAATCTAAATGCATATGGACAGTTAGTCCAGGATGCACCACGTGGAGGAGGTACAGTCAGGCACATTACTATTATTCAAAATTGATACTTTTATTTATATTTATTTAATTTTATCTTTATTATTTCGAATACTCTACGAAAAACATCTTTCAGCTGTGGACATTTTAGCGAAGCCGAACGTGGGCCCGCATTTTAGTGGGCCAGTGGTGGGATTCGAACGCCCATGCTTACCGAGATTCACATCGAGCGCTTTATAAGCATTAGTCAAATTTTCAGAATTATTGGCATCCCTTTAGGCTGCTAAGTTTACAATTCCGCAAAATAAAAGTTTGTAAAAATAGCACACTTTTGGATTATTTTGTTTATTTTCAAGTGCAATGTAGCAAAACGTTTTTCTTCAAAACTGTTTAAGGAATAACATATACATTTTTGATATATCTATAATTATGAATAGATTTTCGAAAGTTTTGATTAGATCTGTCAGATTCATTTAAATAATAAATCCACTTGATTTTTAAGTCAACCAGGAGCACTGTACAGCTGTTTCATATCCTTATTTGAAATTATCAGCAGTGCATACCTTTCAAGTTCTACACACACACATAAACTTGAACTCTGGTGTCAAGCCAGTGCCTTAACTACTGGTTGAACTTGACCCTGTAAATTTATTAGTTTTAGTGAATCTGATCAATTCTAATTGCCCAAATATATATAATTGTTCAAAACAGGATTTAGAAAGATTTGACGAAAAATTATGATTATTCCATTATTAAAACAATCTTTTGTAGTTTTGTTGTGTGTAATAATAATACCTGTTTCTCAAAAAGATCAGGTTGTTATTGCTGCACTTTAGTTCTCTCTCTCTCTCTCTCTCTCTCTCTTTTCAACCCTACTTTGAACCGGCTAGAGCTGGAGTTAGAGAAAAGTCCTTGTCTAGAACTAACGACTTCATATTACCAGGATAGTCTAGACAGACACAGCGTTCGACTCGAACCGGTGCTAAATGAGGACTCACATTTGGCTTCGTTACAATCCCAGCTGCTAAAAGATACGTTTCTTGTCAAAACATTTAAACATAATAAATATAAATATTTCTAAAATTCAACGAACAACACTAATATGTTTCTATTGAACAATTTTAATATTTCATTTTTAAAAACGCATTAGTAAGCGTAACCGAACCGTGCCATATAGGCTATTGAACGTGTGCCGTGTGCCAGAACCTATGTAGTAAACGTTCTTGTTGGTAGTAATAACGTGCAGATTCACTTTAAATAATAATTTTGCAGGGATCAAGTTTGTATGAGATACTCGAAAGTGCCGCACAGTGATCCTGGTTGACTAAAACCAATTGGATTTATTATTTAAGTCAATCCCGCAATTCTAATAGTTTAACGTTGAAAATCCACTCATAAAGCTAATATGTTTGAGATTATTTTTCCCAATATGTTTCTGTCGATTAGATATAATATTTTAATACATCTGTTGCCACTATTATTATTATTATTTATAAAAACAAAACAAATATCAAGTTTGTTATTATCTATCCAAGCTCAGCGATTAAAAAATTGCAATCCATTATATAGCCCTCGATTTATTGATTTTTATAAATTAAACAAAAATGGCTAATAAATAAAAATTTTCAACTTTTTATTGTCAAATATTAACTGACAATACAATTTATTACGTTTACAAAATACATAAATATTTCGAATGTGATACTTTATTTGATAATAAAATATAATTAAGTAATAAATATTGAAAACAGATTTTGATTTATATTAAATTTTAAGTGACAAAAAGCATACGTAAGTTGTATTAAGTGGTTAAATTTAAATATAATAATAATAATAATAATTATTATTATTATTACATAACATTAAATGAGTAAGCTTGCATGCTACTACATCACCTCCATGTTTGAGTATGCCTAAAGTTACTTTGTCAAGTCCTCCTGCTTTATTGTTTTTCAACTTTTGAATTGTATCGATTATGTACTTCAATTGCAAAAATGTCTTCAATACATATTTCCAGATTTTTAATCACATTTATATCTTCATCGTTATCAACATCTATGAGGATGTGTGGCGTAAGTTGGTGAAGTACTTCTATAAAATGTTCCACCCATCTGGATGATTGTTCATTATTTGTTAGAAGTAAATGATTATCTCTTCTTTTGATTTTAATAATTGCGTTTTTTCAAATTCTCGACATTTGTTTTACAATTTTATACAGAGTCTTGGAATAATTTTTGCTGTTGCCTTATCTCCTTCTTTGCATTTGTTTTCTAACCAATCATTCTTATTTTTACGGCAGCTTTTTTAATCTGTTTATATACAATTCTATACCCATCATCAAATACTTTTCAAATAGTACGATTATTAGATTAATTTCTTTTTAATTTTGGTTTCTTTGTAAAATTAATTAGATTCCAAGAAACTGATGAAATCCATTGTATCTTGGTAGATATACATCTTCTACCTAGCACACTAATTGCACAGTCTGCAATTATTATTTTGAAACAATTTCCATTGATCAACAGACATTTATACTCTTTGAAATGTATTATTTAACGAATTGTAGAATTGGTTTGAGGTATTTGGAAGCAAAAAATCGCCATTTTGTGCTAATACAAATGTAGTCAATCCCGTTTGCTGTTTTTCCGTCGGGAGAAACCCACGTTGCTTTGTATATATTTTTGTGGGCATAAAAATATGTTGCCAACACTCATTCTACAATAACTGTTTAGCGTCAGTAACCCATAACCATTATTATTTATGCTATCAACATAGCCATGTGGTCCAACATTTGAGAAGTATTCAGATCTGTCTTTGTTTAATTTTGCATTGAAATTACCAATCAATATTTTCATGTCTCTTTTTGGCACATCATCGTTTTGGTTCTCCTCAGTAGTCTCAGTAGGGGCATAGACTTGTACAATTGTTACTTTTGCAAATCTGGTGTTGAATCTGTCCAAAATGATACGGTCGTTCACGAGCTTCCATCCAATCATAGCTTTGCAGCATTTTTACTCAGCATAATACCAACTCCATAAATACGATGTTCTTCATGTCCAGAATATAAAATTAATGAATCTCTACTCTTGAACTGATCTTGGCCTTTCCATCGCATTTCATCCATACCAAAAATATCTAAGTTGTATTTTTTCATTTCTTAAAGGACTTGTTCTAACTGTCCACCACGAAAATGTGTGCATATATTCCATGTTCCAACATTGGTTAAGCTTTTGTTATTGAAGATTTTGTAAATCAACGAATTGAGCTTCCTCCGGCCTTCACTCAAATCTGTCACAGAGCTACACAACTCTGTCATCCAGATACGTGCGATTACTTTTTTGCCGTTGTTTGCCAGAATGGCGTCCTCTTGTATTGTTTCCATAGCAGTATAAATGTTTTACAGAGACCAGAATGCTAACCTTATGCTTTAATCCTTTTCCATTATCCAAGCTTGGGACTGGCTACATTGAATTATTTCTAGTCCAAACAAAGCGGTTTAAATGAAAAATAAACGTCATTTGTTCAGTATAGTCTACAGTCCGTTACACACAAAAAGTAAAACATTTTTTCTACCCTAAAATTCTTTATACAACATCAACTTTTACATATATTCAATGTACAATACACAAAAGGCATATGAACATAAGACAAATAAATCATTACATACATCCATTTTACATAATATAATTAAAAAACAGATTAATAATGAATAATGACCTCATGAGTGGGCAATGATGAATGTGGAAAAAAACACCCCCCATGTCATTTATTTTGTACTTTGACCTTGGAATACTTTATTGAACATATTATATAGATGAATCTATCTATGCATTGGTGTATTCATTCATTATATGTATGTATGACTGATGCGATTTCATAATACGTTGACGTGATAAGGCTAAAACGTGTTTTCGCTTTTTACCTGTATTCTTGTTTATTCACATATTAAGGAACTTTTAATGACAAGTGATTGATTAATTGGATGTGTTTCTTACAAATTGCATTATATTACAATTATCAGATAACGAATAACAATTAATAATAATAATAATAATAATAATAATAATAATAATAATAA
>JAKXYG010001165.1:52500-55554 GCA_025895645.1 Cardicola forsteri
GGTGTCACCCTGAATAGTATCACCAAGCAGCCCTATTTAGGGACAACACTGCTTGCAAGGCTCCACTCGGAGAGGGGCCTACATATGGTAAATAGTTACTTTGAGATATCATTTAAGCATTACTGGAAGGGAATCCAGTGAAAGCCCAGATACACCGGCCCCTGCTGGTTGTTAGTCTACAGTAGATAAACAAGCTGCCGTCAAAATCATTTCAGTAAAATTCACTCGCTTTTGTGACTACGTAAGTATATGAAGTACATCTAAATTGTACTAAAACATTTATTGAGCATATTCTAACAGTATAAGTAAAATATTGTATAAAAACAAACATTTTCTACCAATATCGTTATAAAATTCTAATTTAGGTCAAAAACAAACATACTGACATTAAAAAAAATGAAAAACGTAAATTAGTTGCTAAAAATAAATTTTATTATAAAGCATTAATACATATATAAAAATAGATAGCAAAAGCTACATATTTTTAATATTTTAGGTAATATTTATTGTCAGACCAGTGCCTACGGATGGATAATCTTGGACCTGTAGATTTATTATTTATAGCGAATCTAATCAATTCTAATTGTCCAAGGACCTATATGGTAAAGTCCTAATAAAAGGGTTCTTTTATTTGCTAAACCGGTAGTAATGTAGCAGCATTTGAGGATACTGGGAAATTAGAATTGATCAGATTCACTATAAATAATAAATTTACAGGTCCAAGGTCAATAGAAAATAGAAAAAAAAATTATGTTCAAATGCAATTGTTTAGTCAGGATTCTTGAATTAATATGAAACAGCTGTTGGCATGATGTTTCTCAAATCATCAATTTTATCAACAATAGATTATACATTAAAATATAGTAGTAGTGGAAGTGACATATTTTCTGGTAAAGTTGATTTTAAAGCACGTTGCGTTTAAAATGTTTTTTAAATGCATTTTTAAAATGGTATTATTTACATCAGAAAAATTAATTTTACTATTAGATTTTAATGATTATAACATAAATCTGTCAAAACGAATTTTCATTATTTATTGCACAAAAAATAGAAAAATAAATACATACATATAAATAAAATTTTATTTTTTATTTAAATTCTTAATATATATTATTGAATAAAAAGATAATGGTAAATAAAAATAACTTATATGTATGTAGTCATGATAAATTAGAGTAGCGCAGCTATTCGAAAACCCGCATAAATTTGTAATTGTTTTAGAAAATACTACTGAAAATGCAGAAATGGCCTTGAAAATGGCCCAAACTTATTACAAGTCTTGCATGAACCAAATTCAAATTGAAAAACTCCATTTGAAACCTTTGCTGATCCACATCAAAAAACTATTTGGAGGCTGGAGTTTGTTGCCCAACGACAGTGTAGCAACTTGGGATTATTTGAGCAACAATCACAAGAGTCTCACGTCGTATTATCTGACGTATTTGAAATATTTTGGTGGAACGCCCTTGTGTCGAATTTCCGTAGGCCGAAATCAACTTAATTCTTCGCAATTCGTTATTGATGTAAGTGACAATTTATAATGATAAGAATACTTATTATTATTATTATTATTATTATTATTATTATTATTATTATTATTATTATTATTATCAATATTAGCATTATTAGCATTATTATTATTATTGTTAGTATTATTATTATTATTATCATTAATATTAGCATTCTTCTTCTTCTTATTATTATTAGAAGTAGTAGTAGTATTAGTAGTATAAGAATTTGGCAGTTAAAAAAGTGAATTGGGAATTTTTATATATGTAGTGCAGAACCGCTTTAATAATGCAGTGCACAACTCAAACCTTTGTGATATGGGTTCGATTCCCATTACTAAATGCGATCCTACGTTCGGCTTTGCTGAAATGTCCCATTCAAAACATTTGAAGTGACAAAAAAGTTTTTAATGAATTAAATTATAAGGATTTATAGAGTACGTTTAAAATATTGTGATTCATTTTTTCCCAATAAAGTTACAAATTCTAAAACAATGTAAATTTATTTAAAATTACAGGTACTGGAAGGATCGCATATACTGGAGCCAGAATACTATATCAACAGTTCGTCTCTGACGTATTCAAAAGTAGGTGGCTGTGTTTGATAAAATTGTCATTGTGATTGGTGACACACGGTCACTTCTTCATTATTTCTATTTTTGTACGGCATATTAAACGATCAATTATGATGGCATTATAAACGTTAGAAGAATAACACAGTTTCTTGGTTAGTAAATGACATCCTTGTAACGGCGTTACTTCTTGCAAGGATTGACAAAGCCATTTAATTTTCTTAACCAAACGACTATATGTGGTTTACATATACCTCAAAGTACTTTTTAGGTATCCTGGGTGCATGCTTGCATTTACTCGCAATAGCGGAAGCCTAGTTATACCGCTGTGTACTCGGTCCCTGTTGTTATTCGTCTAGATGCCTGTAGACACCTAGTCTAGAATGCACCACATGGAGGATTATTACCATTATTAAAAATTGAAACTATATAAGAATCAATTTTGACACTTATTAGCCAAGCAATTTATCTATTTTTTTCACGTTTGTTCTGCTTTTTAAGCCATAGAAACAATGAAGAAATGACTGCGCCATAAACCGAATAACAATGATGATGCTGCTTTCAAGAAAACAATTATAAAAAGACTTTACCTAACTATACATTTAAAGCATTGGGTTCCCTTTATAATTCCAAATAAAGATATTAGAACACATAAACTGCGCCAGTTACAAACATAAAACTTCAGTATATATATATATATATATATATATAAAGGTTTACAGTACAGTTGTCATAAAAGTTCAAGTTAATACAACTTACACAAAGACTAGGTTACGACTAAATTAAATTAGAACTTGTTTTTGTGTAAACATGGGGTTTAAAGTTGAATAATATAAACACATTCAATAAATTTGAACATATTGGAAGCTTCAAAAATAATTGACACCAAAACTTTATATTTGTGACTGACGAGACTACATAAAATGATTCATTTATTATAATAATTATTATTATTAATACTATTAATACTAATA
>JAKXYG010000178.1:0-20000 GCA_025895645.1 Cardicola forsteri
TCATAATAATTATAATCATGATGATGATGATGATAATGATAATGACAATAATAATAATAATAATAATAATAATAATAATAATAATAGTAGTCATAATATTCATAACAATCATAATAATCATAATCATGATGATAATGATGATAATGATAATGACAATAATAATAATAATAATGATAATAATAATCATAATAATAATAATAATAATAATAATAACAATAATAATAATAATAATAAATAATAAATAAATTGTTTATTAATAACAGCAGAAGCCAAATGCACAGGGGTTTAACTGGGTTTTCACTAGACTCTTACTGAGTGGATAATGCTAATGTACATCCAAAATGCTTAAAACGTATCTTAAGGTATCCATTTACCATATGTAACCGTTAAGGTCTGTAGATTTGTTAACTAGCGTTAACCCCCAATTCCCCCGACAAAGACTGTTTAGTTAAACATTGTAAACATTGGCATCGTCGCAAGGAAGCGGTTTTCTAGTCAAATCTTTTATTCATCTCCCAAAGCTCAATTCGCATAGTACATCGTCTTTTCATACAAATTCTAGTAACTAATAAAAGGGTCATTTTTTTGCTTTTATTGCATTTATCGTATTTGGACCACTGAACAACGATCAAATAATTATTTTAAATTGAACATTATTCAACACTTTGGAATAAACCTTTGTATATTTCGAAAAAAAACATTATGCTACTGATACTGAATAAGTAGTAACAAATATTTTTGCAAAAAACACCCCTCAGCTCATTAAACAAGCCAATTTATCAATTTCCTATGTTGGTTTGTGGATATTGGATGGAATGTGGCAAGGCACGGTTATATTTTACATTTGCAACTACATGTTAGCTGGTGGATTTTTATATCACGAAGCGACATTCTACGACCAAGCAAGCAACATTCATCACAACTACGATTTTAGTTTGTACGGATGTTCGACGTTCCTCTATTTGTGGCTGTCGGTCATCGTTCGGTACATTCTACTCCTTCGCGAATTCAATGCGGCTATTTTGTTTACTTTGAGTTTTACAGTCGTGTTCAATTCGGGCATACTCATTTTGTTGCAGGTGAGTTGTTGTTGTTGTAGAGAAATACACATGCAAACACACACACATTTTTTATTTTAATTGGTGACAAGGTTATTTCTTCATTATTTCTATATTTGTACGGCATATTAAAAAATGGACTTCAATGAAAGAATTATAAATTTCCTTGGCTGTTTTCAAAAATTGACAAGGCCACCTGATTTTTTGTCAGGGTTATATCCCCTATCCCAAGGGCTACATAGGATATACATATACATTTAAATACCTTTTAAGTATCCTGGGTGTATGTTGGAAATCACCCACCGTAGCGGAAGCCCAGTTAAACCACTGTGCACTTTGTACCTATAGGCACCTAGTCCAGGATGCACCGCATGTCGATTAAGACCATAAACGCATGTACAATGCAAAATATGTTTACCAAGTTTAAAATTAATAAATTGTTTATTAAAACCAAGATTAGAATATTTAAACATTTGGTGCTTGTTTAGTTTGAGCAACCATTTAATAAATATTATTATTATCATTATTATTATTATTTAGCTTTAATATCTCACTAGAGATACATTCAGCGTAAAATACATTTTTACCATCAATATAAAAAAGTAGTAGTCCAAATAATGGGATCAAAATAAAATAGATTGTCATATGTTAATGAATATAAATATAGTCTATATAGTATGCATGTGATTTAAAATATATATATATATATATATATATATTCAAAATTGCTATACATAGAATGAGTCATTATAAGGCACACTTGTTACATAATACTGAGATATCCAAATTAGTTCAAATAAATGCGTGGGTGGAACAACTTCTACTCTGATAGGTATCTTACTAGTTCAATTTTGTTTGATCCTGGATTGGTTAATATTCTGGATAAGTATGGCTGACATGAATTTTTGTATTGATTAGTTTTGGGTTTCATGTGCAGGTAAGTTCTTCTTGTTTTTCCAGAAGCTTTAGAATTGTTAATAATTAAATAATAAAACATTTCAACCATTTTCAATTATTTGTAGTATAGTTAGCATTAATTGGCTATCTATTTTCAAGGAAAAGATGTCTGAAATGGACTGGTGATGTTTTACAACCAAAATAACTATGGAAATACAATTATTAACCGGATGGAAAAAAAAGACCAATAATTTGGACGGACATTGTAGCACGCGAACTCGGTCTTTTTATTTATGCTAAGCCTCCAGTTTAAGTAAATTACTTAATTGCTTACCCTTTAAAGTTAATAGAGGTTATTGAAGGGGTTTAATTCGGACTGTAATTAACATTTAAAATCAGCCTACTTCTCAAGTTTCATTTATTAAGTGCATATTGTAAAAGTTGATGTAAATTAGTTAATAGGTAAATGATTTTTTAATTGTTGAGATACATCAATTATTATTTTGTTGTATACAAACATTTGAAATAAATTATAGCGAAGTAGATTTATTATTTTTGTATATTTAATTTGTAGCATTTAAATTGAAGATATATAAAAATAATTTATAAATAAACGTTTTATTAATTATAGATATAACACAATGTGATAACGTCATTATTAAAACAGCAATCTAAACAGAATATTGATTAAAGGTTAGATGTTAAAAGTAATAACTTGAACGGGTATTTGTAAAAGTTGTTTAATGTTCGTACATATATACTTTTTAACTGTGCCGGAATGGTTTTGCAGTACAGCGCTCGATTAGGACTGGGATAGGCATGGGTTCGAATCCCACCACCGGCCCACTAAATGCGGGCCCATCTTTGGATTTGGTAAGATGTCTCCTGCTGAAAGATGCGAGTTTTTGTAAAACATTTAAAATAGCAAACATAAAAAAAAGTTACTATATATGCACAGTATATAACCAACAACTAGCCATCATGTGTCGACTCCTAATTATTTTTACATGTGTTGTTACACATGTGCCTGAATATTACAAACTGTTAATTTGTTAATTTTATATCGTATTGAACATGAATGGCACTAAATTCAGGTTTGTATGCTGGGTGGTCTAGCGGAACAAGGCTCAATTAAACGCAATTAATTGCTCATTAAACGCAAGCCCACGTTTGGCTTCGCTTAAGTGTCCATTGCTAAAAATGTTTATAAATTGTTTATAAGAAGAAGTTAAAATAATTTTAACTTCTTTTCATTTCAAGTTGTTGTTGTGTTAAATACAAAACAAAACAATTGCATTCCTTATTTTCAAATTTATAATTGTCCAGTACACGACATTTTTGAGCAATATAAATTTGCTGAGTTACATCAAACTTGCCCACAGTCCAACATTTTGGTTTAGTTTGCCTCTTGTTCTTGTGTGCACCAATATGCCGGCGTTGTTATGGCGCATTTGCACCGATATGTGGTGGAATTTTCAAATTCAAGTTGGCAATCTAGTCCAGTCGACCGATAGGAAAATGGAAAAACGCCGAATAAGCAGCTGGCTCGAGGCTTTGGTTTTGGGAAACGACGATTACCAGTTGCAGCATCAGAAAGTGACAAAACAGAAATGGACCAGCAATTGTAACATTATTCGAGCTCGTTCATAAGTACAATTTGCAAAAGATGATCATGTATAATTAACCCCCACCATATACATTATAGATTGATTTTATAATTATATTTGTTAAACAAAAACCCAAAAATATGTATAAAATAAATTATTGTGTGATTATTAAATAAAATTAAACTGTTTTTGTGTGAAATAAACAATAAAATTTGTTAATTATAATGTGACAATTACAATCAAATGTAACTATTAAATATTTATTTTGTTTTTCACTTTAATAACTGGAAGATAATGGATGTAGAGTATAGAGTTATATAAAAATAATAGTAATTGTTATAATTATTATTGGTGTACACAGTTAAAAATAAAAATTTCGAAAACAGTAAAAATGCTATATAGTGTTAAAAATAAACCTTACATAACAATTTTTACACAGTGATTAAAACATTTTATACAATAAATTATTAATAATTTTATTTATTTATTTATGTTTTAATAACATTTAATTTTACTAACTACGTTATTATTTAACAATTGAGATAACAAAAACTTATTCTTTGTTTTCTTAACTTTTTATAAGAGGTCGTTGTAAGATCTTACTGAGAAATCGGCCCTGATTTTCTTTGATTTAATTTGATACGAATAATTATTAATACACCAGCTAATATTAATCAAAAATTTCTTCGGTAATCTAAAATATTGTTCTGCAATTTATTATAATAAAATAATTCAAATTTACATACCAATAGTGTTTACCAACAGGAAAAGCCGGACACAATATACTTACAGAACTACAATCACGTCTACAACAAACTTGATAAATTCAAATACAAAAAACGATGTAAATTAAAACAAAGTTCAAATAATGTTAAAATTGTTTAAATGTACAACAATATAAAAAATTGTAATAAAAAATATAATTTAATAAAATAATAATGTTTCTTGCCCACTACAACAGTCGTTATTTTTGGTTAGTTGTTTCCATTTGTTCCTGTATTAAACCAATTTGAGGCATTATAACTATTAAAACATTTTGGTGTAAATGTTTTATTACCAAGAGTTTTTTGTGCAGCAAACTTTTTTTATCCAAATTTAAAACTGGCTAAATCAATTTATTTTTGTTTTTTCTATGTGCAATTGAAATAATAAACCTTTACGAACGGAGAATGTGTTTTGTAATTATTGCAATTTTTATTTACTTAATCATTTTAATATTCTTATTAATATTATTTTATTTGTAAAACGCTAATTATTTTATTTGTGTTAATGCAAATACATTTTTGTTTATACATTGCATACAAATATATAACGGAAAACCCCGCCTAGAAAGAATCAGAAATAAACTGATTTAGCTAGTGCCAAGCGTAGTTAAAATATAAAGATTTGTGTCAGAAGAACATCTAGCAATAAAAAGCCACAAACAATTTCTAGTAAGCATAATGTTTTAAATTGGTTTATAAATACTAGAATGTCCCCATGTTTATTGAGAATAACCCTTGATTAAGTCATGTAATAAGTTTGTAAGAGCTATTTAGTCACGGACGGATCCCTGTTAAAGAAATCAAATCAACATAAAAATATAGAGTAAAAGTTGAAAGTAAAAACTTCAAATATTGAATGGTTAGCAAACGCTTTATAATTTTTATTAATTAAAAAAAACATACAATTGAGATTCTAAGACAGAAAGTGTGGAGAAATATGAGAGAAAAAAATGCCTCATAAAAAACGTGAAAATTTTACAAAATATATACGATAATGCAAAAACGTTGATAAAAACCAGTATAAGGAGACTAATAAATTCCCACTTAAAGTTAGTATATATTATAGGTAGACATTAAAATTTTATTTGTTTGATCTGGTTATTGACGTAATAATAAAATTGTATTATGTGGCAGAAAACAAAAAAATAAAGAAAAGGGAAAAGGCCTTAAAAAATGGAAGTTTAAAAGTCAACAAAAAACCGCGTACTGTAAAAAAAGATGTTAATAAAATCAACATGGAAAACTACAAATTATTGAAAATAAGAAAATTTAAATGCCTAGGCTCATTGTTAAAAAAACGAAAATTTAAATGCGGAAATTGTTTAAAGAACAAAAATCAGTACAAAATGGCTGAAGAAAACATACATAAGTACTGTGTAGTATAACAATAACAGCAAAGACCAAAAGCAACGTTTTTAAGATTGTAGTAAAATCGACCATTATTTACAGATCGAAAACTTGAAGTATTAAAAAAGCTAAATAAGGAAACTGAACTTAGTAAAAATGAAAGTGTTTTAAATGTCGTTAAAAATGTTTAAATTAAACAAAATAAAAAAAATACGCTATTAGAAGGAAATTGAAAAATATTAGATCTTATAAAAATTCAAGAAAAAAAAATTAAAATAGAATGGTTACATTTTACAAAGAGAAAAAAACTATGTGACAAGGAAAAATAATTAAATTGTATACAAACTGATATAAAAAAAGGGGTTAATAAAAATTGACGTTATCAACAGAACCAAATGGAAAATGTTGTAAACGGAAAAAAGCAGAAAATAAGGACAGGAAAATGCAAGTTGTTTACTTTATTATTATATTATGGATAATTTAGTTAATCCCAATTAATAAGTACATAAACGTTGTCTGCTAATCAAATTTAATACTTGTTTATTAACGATGTTTGGTTTTTAGTTATTTACAAAAAATAAACAAATTAACACCTGTGTTTATTTACTAACGTTGAAACATTGTCAATTTAATATAATTTTGCTCACTATAGTTTTTAACCAAAAAATAATGTAATTAAAAAATTACAAAAGTGTTATTTTTATGCATTTAAGGAAACAATGGCTAATTGCAATAACTCATGATGTTCTGTTAGCTGGTTACAAGTTAAAACTTAAAAGACGAGTTGAGTAGGAGTAAAACTCCTTTTCATCCTCGATTCTATTTATCAATGATATCAGTCAGATTCGGGGAGAAATATGAAATGGATGGTGAGATAAAAGGGGATTAGTCACAGAAAAAAGTATTTGAAATCAAGACAAAAACAAGGTAGATAGTGGAAGTTAACAATTATAGAAAACAAGCAAAAATTATAAATATACAAAAATAATAAAACAAGTACCTATTACAATGCAAAAAACACTGCAATAATCTTCAAAAAAAGAAAAGAGAAAAGGATGAATAACGCTCCTATGAACGTGTAGCGTGACGTGCGCCTCACCTCGCGAATGTTATGACTAAAAAATATAAAGAAAGATAATTTAGTTGTTTTCAATATTTTTAAAATTGGAATTTCCTAAATTAGTACCTCAAAAATATTAATGCATATTTTTATTAACATTTTTATTGGTAAAAAGCTATTGGTAAAATACATTGTTACAAAATATTAATTAATTAATTTACTAACTGAATTACTAACATAAAAAAATAGTGTGTGCTTCTTCAATATGTTTTTATTTTTTTATTATTAAAATTATTAAAATATTTAATCATTAAATTATAATTTTATTATTTAAAAAAAATGTTTGTGGTTAATTGCAATAATCTAAATTTCAGGAATTCAGGATTTTTCACGAGTTAAGTTGGCCAAAACGCTTTTAGTACTCGGTTATCAAATTGTCACAAGTTTTCAGGGGGAAAAATAATATGAATGGTGAGGTAAAGGGGAATTAATCACAGAAAAAAATTTGAAATCAAAATAAAATTAAGGTAGATAGTGAAAGTTAACAATTATAGAAAGCAAGCAAAAATTATAAATAAACAAAAATAACAATAAAACAAGTTACGTATTACAATGCAAAACCACTGCAATAATTTTCAAAGATGAAGAAAAGAGAAAAGGATGAATAACGTTACAATGGATGTGTGGCGCGAGAAAAAATAAAAATAAAAAGTTGTTTTTTTATTAAAGTTTAATTTTTTATTTAAATGTGTTAAATTTTAAATTATATTTAAAATTAATGCATAATTATTTTACATTTAATAAATTTAATAAATATATTTAATTAGAATTTCTTTTAATGTTTTATTGTTAGGTAAATTGGTACGGGTTTAAAGTACATTGAAGTTCGCGGATATATGTAAAAGCGTGTTTATGTTTTTTTATAAATATTTTAGT
The DNA here is from genome assembly GCA_025895645.1 of Cardicola forsteri. Lineage (NCBI taxonomy): Eukaryota > Metazoa > Platyhelminthes > Trematoda > Strigeidida > Aporocotylidae > Cardicola > Cardicola forsteri. The sequence continues at coordinate 7,670 of JAKXYG010000178.1, forward strand.
TTTTGTATTAAATTAAATGATTTTTAATTAATATTTATATAAGATTACTAATAATATTAAAATGTTTTCTGGTTATATTTTTAAAAGTATGCAAATATCATCAGAAGATTTAATCTAATACTTTTGAAGTAACAACTTTTAATATACAAATTAAAACTATTTATTACCATTTTTTATGTTTTTTAAAAATAAATAAAAATGGAGTTTTTAAATTATGTTAAAACATAGTTATTGAAACTATAGTATTTTTTGTTAAATATGTAATTATTATTTACATAAATCTTGTGTTTATATCGGATAAAAATGCGATACTTAATAAATTTAAATATTTTTAATATTATGAGTTTTATGAGTTTTATTATTTTAATTATAAGAATACAATCTAAATAAACTGTATTTAATTATTTACTTACAATTACAGCTTATTTAAGTTTAAATAGAAAGTTTGACACCTTTTTACATTTTATAAAAATGTAAAAAATGATTTAAAAATTATAATTGTATAGAGTATGCTTGTTTATTTTTTGCTATAGTTTAATTGTAATTTTTGGCATTTTATATGACTGAGGCCAGTGATTTCGAAAATCCAAACAACCAATCAAGTACTTTCGTAATATGGGGTCACCCGGAAGAATTGGCTTTGTGCGAAGCTGTACAATCAAATAATCTAAAATTAATTAGTAAATGTATTGGAAATAGAGTGGATATTAATTTTGTTGATGGTTTTGGAAAAACCCCATTGCATTACGCTTGTTCAAGTATGTAAATTGACTAAACGTTTTTTTAAATAACTTATCTATAATTATTTATTTAATGAGTTAATGACAGTTATTTTTTTGTATATTTAAAAATATTTGTAAACAATAAAATTGATTTACCACTATTGGTTTACTTTTAACCGCACAAATTGACAAAACTACCTGATTTTTTGTTATAATATTTAAAAATAATACTTTAGACACCTGGTTGCTTAATTAGCTTTAATTATTAAAAAAGAAAATTTAAATATGCTACTATTTATTGCATGATTGCTGTGTTTTGCAAGTACGGAATAAAAAATACCATATTTAAAAAATTGGTAATTTGTTTAAATATGCAAATGTATTTAGAACTATTACAACGCAAATTAATTATTTGGAAATAACATCGTTAAAAATTAGGATAGCAATAATTTTAAAAATTTGAGTATTGTTTATAAGATTGTGTTTTTTAATAATTGTAATATTTGTGAATATTATCTCTACATGATGCATCCTAGACTAGATGTAGTGAAGCGGTACAATTAGGTTTTTGATTTTGCAAACAAGTACAAACATACATCCATAGTTGTTAAAAAACATTTTTAAGTATTTGTATATTTAATCCAGTTATTGGGTTAAAAAAGTTGACTCCAACAAACGATCAAACTGTTTTGTCAATTTTTGTAAACAGTTGTGCCGTTACAAATATGCGGTTTCTTAACCAAACCATTAAATGTAGTTGTTTAATATGGTGTACAAATAAAAAAATTATTAGGTGATAACGGGATATTAATGATCCACGAGGATTTGAGTAATGCTTATAAAGTTTCAATTTCCAATGATGTTGATATTCCCGACTGTTCGTCCTACACGTGGCACATCGTGGACTGGGTGCTGAAAGGCATCTAGACTAATAACAGCAGGGTCTGAGTTTACACCGGTATAACTAGGCTTCCGCTACGGCGTGTGGCTGCGAACATAAACCAAAGATACTTAAACTGTATCTAAAGGTATACGTATAGCACATGTAGCCGTTGGGTTAAGGGAAATAATCCTTACAAAAAATCAGGTGGCCTTGTCAATCTTTGCGAACAGTGGCGAGATTACAAGGATGCCGTCTATCAGCCAAGAAAATTTGTTATTCTTCCAGTTTGTTACACTTATCAAGCTATCGAACTCGATCTTTTATGTTATATATATATATATATATATATATATATATATATATATATATATATATATATATATATATATATATATGAGAAATAATGAAGAGGTAACCACGTCACTAAACAAAATGAATGAATTAGAAAATAACCAAGTTACAAACTAATAATAATGATAATAATTTTATTTATAATTTTATTTTGCAACGTAATAATTAGATGGGAATTTGGAGGTAGTCAAATTGCTAGTAGCAAACAAAGCTTTGGTTGATGTACATGATACCAATTATACAACCCCATTGCACTTGGCTGCTAAAGGTAAATTGATTGATTAAAAATTATCATTATTATTATTTAAGCAATATTTTTGCATTTTATTTTATACACATTCCCAAAAACATAAGACAATTATGAGATTTTATAAAATAAATAACAAATGAAATGGAATATTTTATTATAATGTACTTTTTTAATATGCCTACATATACCATTGGCATACTCAGAAATATTTATTCAAAACGTTCTTTCTTTGTTTTAATCAAATAAATTAATATGGAGTTAGTGACATTAGCCTTAATAGAACTAAAAACTACATAAAATATAATTGATTTAATTTGTTTAAAGTTTAATAGAATTCTAATTTATATTGTTTAAGTAACATTAATTTTTATGTAATAAAAAATACAATAATTTATTGAATTAAATCATATTTAAAATTGGTATAAAAGTGCAGTCCAGACATATTCAAAAATTAAACTATATTTTTTAAATTTTAAAACAGATAAAAATGTATACCTTTTAATGTTTTGTATTTGTGATAATTATACTACTGGATATATATAATCCTGCGGATTTGAGTAATGTTCATAAAGTCTCAATTTCTAATGATGGTGATATTCCTGACTGCTCCTCCCCCAAGTGGTGCATCCTGGACTGGGTGCCTATAGGCATATAGACTAATAACGGCAGGGACCAAATGCACAGCAGGATAGCTAGGCTTTTACTCAATTCCCTTTTAGCGAATGGGTACTAACATAAAACCAAGATGCTTAAAAGGCATCTCAAGGTAACTATTTACCCTATGTAGCTGGCTAGGATCCGTCAACCGGCGTCAATTCTAAAGAAGATTGTCTTGTCAATTCTTGTAAACACTGGCGTCGTCGCAAAGAAGCGATTTTTTAGCTAAAAAAACTTCATTTATCTTCTCAACTTTAATTCGCATCTGACAACGTTTTCGTATAGGTATTAATGGTACCTCTGCCACCAACTTATTCTGTATATATACATATAATTGCTAAAATGTTCGATTGAAATTATGGTTTTTAGTAAGTTGGTCATCTAGGGCATCCAGTTTAGTACCAATTGGGGATAATCATATGCCTACTCAACTTTGAGTTTAGCGCCTTAGTCATCTGTATTACTACAACTTCGGTTAATTTGCAGTACCAATGTGTTACTGCTATTTGTATGTTTCAAATAATTTAGAAGAATTGAATAATGTACAACGTTTTCTCAACAATTTGAATATTTTACGGAAAACAAATATGGGTCTGCATTTAGTAGCAGCAGTAGTAGAGATCGAATCAGATTTAACAAGAACATTTGAAAAAATGATACACAAACAACTGCATTTTGCATTTTAGGCAATCACGACAAAGTTGTCAAGTTTTTAATAATGAGCAAAGCGACTATTGATTACAAATGTTTGAGTGGCTGCGTCCCTATCGATTTTGCACCTTTCAATTCTGAAACGTGGAAGGTAATGTTGGGTTTGGCATTGATGAATTGATTAATGTAATATTTTATTATTATTGTTATTATATTTAGTTTTATTAATTGAGAATGCTTTACAGAAAAACCCCCATTTATTTTAAAGCTCTAGATAAAAGACTCGCATTTTATAAATCGAAAGTGAGATTTAAACTCCTATTCATCCAATTTTGAGCGGTTTATTCATCCCCAAACTATAGGTCAATTCGACACCAGATGCTTGGTCTGAAACAATTTGGACGTGCGTGTTACATCTTGCTGATGACTCCATTTGACAAGAGTATACAACAGTCAAAAATGAAACGATTATAAAAAGTTTATTATTACCTTAAAGTAATACTTTTGTTGTCTAGACGAAAAGAGAGCTCTTTTGTCTGGACTGTAAAAGGAAAAAGTTTAAATGCGGATTTTTTTAACAAGTTAAACCTCTCTTTCAGCGGATAGATATTTTACTCAAAGCCTAATTTGGAATCTAATGATTTAAATATCCTAATATTTCAGCCTTGTCATTTTATCTCAGATGAGCTTGGATGATCAAGTGGACATATTAAACGATCAATGGCTTGATAAGTGTAACAATCGTAGAAGAATAAAGAAGTTTATTAACTGGTAGACGGCATCTTTGTGACGTCGCCACTGTTTGCAAAGACTGATAAAGCGGCCATATAATATACGTATACTTGTAGATACCTTTTAAGTATCCTAGATGTATGCTTGCACCCACCCGCCGTAGCGGAATCCCAGTTATACCGCTGATACATCATCTGATCAATTTGGTTAATTTTACACTCAATGTATCCTTCCTGCCCTTTAGACGTTGCTCAAAGCCAGCAAAGGCGACTTGCCCTCTGTCGATCATCTCATGCAAACACGAACCGTACCTCTCGTTCCGCAATTTGCAATCAAACGAGAAATCGACAAATTATCAGCCAAATCAGAAGCAAAAGGCAACAAAAAGGCCAATAAATCAGGCAAAAAGAAGAAAAAATAAAATTTCTAGAAAAAAAAACAATCAATTTTTTGCGTTTTTTTTGTTCTATCCCAATTGCATTTTATTCAGATATATTTATTTTGATTTTATTTTTGTCAAAGCATATGTGTCTATTATTTTGTTTTCACAATTAATAAACCTGATTGTTTCTTTTTTTTGTGTTGTATGGATCAACGTTACTGTTTGCGTGTTGGGCTATTTCGATAGCAAACGGAACCAATGTTAGTACTCAACGTGCTTGTACTGTTTTTGTTGAAGCTGCGTACTTTGAAATCGATGATAGGCAGAACGTCGATATCGTGAGTTTCGATGCGAAACTTGGTCGCCGATCCACGTGTCATGTACTGAAAGATGGGGCAAATAATTGTAATACAGTTGTGTCTATCGTCATCATCATCGGGAATAAACATCATCTATACAGGTTATTATTGCCCAGGGCAGTTCCAATTACTAAAAGCCTGCAAAACTTCACTTATCACTTAATGAATGACAATTGGGGGGAGGGTATGTTGACTTTAAATGTTAATTGTATTCCAACGTAGTAACAATAGAAAAATGGGGCGGTTTTGGGTTTGACTCAAACTTGGATGGGTATTGGTTCAATCCTCACTACCGGTACCAAGTGGGGGCTTACGTTCGGCTTACGAAAATGTCCACCGTTAAAAGATGCTTCCCGTAAAAAAAAACAATTAAAGTAATAAAAATCAAGTATATGTGCCGGGGTGGTCTAGCGGTACAGCGCTCGAATTCGGACCTCGGTGGACATGGGTTCGAATCCCATCGCCGGCTCACTAAAATGCGGGCCCACGTTTGGCTTCGCTAATTGTCCACTGCTGAAAGATGTGTTTCTCGTGCAAATATTCAAAGTAGAAAACATAAAATAAATATAAATCATAGACTATCCAGTTTTGAAAGCTAGAAGCTCCAATACTAAACTCAAATTTCCCAACCAATCTTGTTCCAAAATCAGTATATACATCCAAACCTACCCGACATCCATCATATTCGACGAGTACACTTGTATCGACTCGGTCAAATTTATTGCGATACGTTCGGCGATCCATGTGAATGTCATCTGGACCCAGTTGTTGACCTAGAGTCAAATCCAACGTACGTTCGTTGTGAGTCATTAGGGATGTAGCCAATTTGTAAGACGTTTTTTTGGTTTGAGGATCCCAAACGCCATAAATGGCCGTGCCATCGCAAAAGAATTCCAATTCTTGCAAGGCATATCGGTGCTGGATGCGTAATAAGCTGATTTGTGAATGACTGCCATAGTTGTGCAACTGTAGTTAATAAAATCGATAAAGAAAATGGATTATTTCGTAATTTATCTTCGTGTTTGTCATTTGATTGGTTGTTTTGAGTAGACCAATCAAAATGCGGTCATGGCTATTGTAGATGTAGCATGATTAATGTTTATTATTTGATTGGCTGATTTTTAATGAACTAATGAAATGATAAAATCAGCAGTGCAAAATAATTTGGGCACACCATGATATCGTAAAAACATTCTGTAAACTGCATCAATATAACGTTGTATAAACGTCTTGCGTTTTGCAGAATTACGTTTACGAGCAAACTGAAATCACATTAGGTATGGACGATGATTTGCATAAAACAACTAATTATTATGTATGTAATTGTATCTATTTAATTATATACATCAACTTGAAATTCTATTTTGAAACCTATCTACAGACGTAGATGCATTGAAGTATAACTCCACTTTAGTCTTTTAGCGTTTTATAATACATACATGTATGTAGAATAATTATTTTCCATTTTTTGTACAATTTAAACCAAAATAGTAACACCAATCATAATTGGATAGAAATGAATGCAAAAAAAATAAACATTAACATTATTGGTCTGTGTTTGATCAATAAGAATGAGAGATTAAAAATGATTGGATGATACAACCAATCAATGAAATGGAATTAAAGATTGTCAGTTTTTCTTACTCCAATATGTTTCCTCCAACAATAACAAGGCTAGTTAGCTCATTATTGCTTACATATTTAAAATGTTTTGAATAATTGTCTTCAACGGTTTTTTATACAAAAAAGCATATTGTGTGTTCAAACAAACGGAGCTGCCTTAATTTTTTATTAAAATAGATTACTTTGAAGAAATAACTAATACAGTGTTGATATACTTTGAGATATCCTTACAAAATTTCCAATATACCACCTATAGCACCTAATTCTTGTTCCAACTTGATCTAGGATATATCACGTGGAGTTACAAAATTAAAGTGATCACCATAATTGGAAATGAAGGAAAGTGGGTAGAGTAAAGGGGTAAAAATTGGATAAAAACAGATAAATATAGTTGAAAGGAATTAAATCAATAATTAACAATTGTAAAAAGAGTAAGTGAAACAATAAAATTGCTAATTATGGAAACTATTAATAGGTAAAATAAAGTCTGTATCACAATGCCAAAGCATGGTCAAATTCTTCAATCAATAAAAAAATAATATTTAAAGCAACGTCTCGTCTACCATTCAGCTTGAACTTGCAAGTTATTAATAATCATAATCATTTCAACGACAATATATGGAAATAAAACGTGGAAGCAAACAGATAAGATTGCCGGGGTGGTCTAGCGGTACAGTGCTCGAATTTGGACCTCGGTGGGCATGGGTTCGGACCCTATCATCGGCACTAAAATGCGAGCCCACGTTCGGCTTCGCCAAAATGTCCACTGGTGAAAGATGTTTCTCGTAAAACATTCAAAGTAGCAAACATAAAATAAAAATAAATAATTGATAAGATGCTGCATTTCCCTGCGCCATCACATTTCAAATAATGAGATCATGAGAAGAACTAACTCTCGTTCCTACATGACATCATTACAATTAGATGAAGAAAATTACTTGGCTATATAGAATATGGCCGAATGGTTTTTAGCTTGGTCGAATTTTAAGTTTTGGATTAGACGATTGAAAATGATAAAAGAAAGGTTGGGGTAGACCATAGTAAGCTTGGTTAAGAGATATAAGAAATATAATTAAAATGAATGTTTGGTAAAATGTTCAAATACGTGGAAAAATTTTGTTGTTTCATGTTCTTTTTAAATTATGGGGTTTTGTTGTTTTTTGCTGTAATTGTTATCTTATTGCCCCCATGCTTATTTTTAAAGCAAAAGGGTTTTGTAATAATAATATTATTAATAACGGTCTAGTTATTATTATATTTAATAAATTTAAAACAAACAATAATGATAAACTTTCTAAAGTTATTACAACCCGTGACCACAATGTGATTTTTTTTAAAACGGTTTTATTTTGTTTGCATTATTTGCAAAATCACGCGTTGTCATTTTTCTTTTGCACAATGCAAAGTAAGTTGTGTAAATGCTTGTTAAAAAAAAGATAGATTGAAAAAGTGCAACTCACATCCAAACTTTCGATAGAATTCAAAACTCTCAACTGACTTTGCCACTCACTGTCATTGGCCAACGGTTTGATATATGTTACCAAAACGTCCTGAAATGTAAAGTTGTAAACATTGCATTACAAGTTGTGTTTTTATTAATTTATTGTGGTTTTATTATTGATCGGTAACTTGGTTAGAAATGAATCAAACGAACCAGTCCCAAGGCTGGATAAAAAGGAGGGTTTGAGCGCGCAACTTTAGTAACCTGACCTTTGTAAAAATGTATATCGCTACCAAAATAATAAGAGGATGCCATGGCGGCAAAGAACAGCAAAGAAGTGATGAAACAATAGAGTTGAGTAAAAATTACTACGCTCAAAATACAATTAAGAATGCTCTGGTGTAGACAATTGATAACAGTAAAATGACAGTTAGTGGACCACAGAAAACTTGGCTAAGAAGCATTTGAGAAAATCGCATTGAAATGAATGTCTCTTATAGGATGATAAAATAAACATTTTGGCAACATGTTCGAACACATAAAATTATTTTGTTAACCTATGTTCTGAGTGATAATAACCGGTGGGGGATGTTTATCCCCGATGATGATGATGATGATGATGAATTATGGGACTTTGTTGTTGGTTTTACTCCGTTGTTCCATGTTTATTTTGAAACAAAAGAGTTGTGTAATAATAATAACAATAATAAGTTGGTTATTAAAACTTAATAATTATTAATAAAATCATTAGCATTGTTATTATATGTTTAATATTTTTATACAAAAAAACATTGTATATTCATTTCAATTCGGTGTATGCATCGTTAAAATTGTTTCGTTCTATGTGACCTAACGTTTTGCTGTTTTGTTTTCACAACTTAACTAACAGTTTGCATTATCACTTTTTTACTACTTTGAATGTTTTACAAGAAACACGCATCTTTCAGCAGTGGGGACATTGGCGCGAAGCCGAACGTGGGCCTGCATTTTAGTGGGTGGGATTCGAACCCCGATGCCCACCTAAGTCCAAATCGAGCGCTGTATCACTATAAAACTATTTTCACAACCGTGTTACTAAAATGTTTACTTTTAATTTTGTTTCTTTTGCAATTATTATATAACTTTATATCATTTCAATCGCAAACCTTTTCTTGCGTATGCCAATAGTTTAAAAATATTATTATTGTATATTTTATAATACCGAATATACTTCTAGTAGATTATTCTAACTGACTACACCAACTTGTAAATTCCCGCGATTGGGAGACTTGTTTAAGGAGTCAATTATTTGATTAAATGTTTTTGTGTACTTACATATGGTTTGCTAACTTATGTTTTTAATAAAAATGTACTGGCACATTAAAACCCAAAACAAAATTGTGTTTTGTCAAGCCAACATTTTCAATACTTTCTTGACCCTAAATTAATTTTTTGTAAAAGAATGTAAGCCAAAAATGTAATGCTAACATTAAATTTATAACCTTGAACTAGAAAAAGTCATGCAATATGTGAATTTTAGAATTGAATTGCAACATACCTGATTCATATACGGATCGATGCATGTTTCTATAGTTCCGTCATCGTAAAAATTGCATTTGGCTTTAATCGCATCAAATGACGATCCTTCGTTTGGATCAATCCAATAACTAAAAAATGAAACAACATGAATATATTTTTGCATACGTGACTCGAAACAAATATTTGATAAGCTAACATATGATTGGTTTTTTTAACGGATCAATGAAATTGCTTGGCGGCCATGCTTGTTTACAACTCGGCCATGTATTCGTTTTACACAAAATTTTGTGTCAGATTTTATTATTTACATGAATTTTTGAACAGTAATAGATTATGAATAATGATATGAGTCAACTATAAGTTTTGAAACAATGCTATAAAAAATGATTACTGGATAACACGATAGAACGTTCAATTCAATCTGAAGTTGTGTTAAAAGTATCGTGTATCAAACATTGACTGGAGATATAAACGACCTTGAGTCAATAAAAATCGATTACTGTGTAAGTAACGGAGTGTATTAAATATGACGCAAAAACTTGAAGATATCCACTATTCATTTTATAATAAATTTCACGAATTTATCTATCAATTTTATCTTGCTGCACATTTATTAAATTGTAAAATAGCTATTGACTTTATTTTTGTTTGGAAAAGAAAAACTACTGGACTTACATGTCACTCTGGGCAAATTTATTTGTCAACCGCACATCTTTGCACGTCCGAGCGGGCTGCTGTGGACTCAATCCGTTGGCATAACGTCTGGCGCGAACTTTTCTTTTTAGCACGTCGATTCGATTAAATATGTCTGAATTTATTTGTTTCAAGCTGAATTCATCTATAGGTGACATTTGTGGTTTAAAAACAAGAAAAATTGATTTTAAAATCAATTTGATTATTGACAATGGTAAAAACTTGATATATAATAGTAGTTAATCTAATTTTCAGTTAAAGATGCTGATAATCCTGCATATTTGAATAATGCTTCTAAAGTCTCAATTTTTAATGATATTGATATTCCTGACTGTTTGTCCTCCACGTAGTACATCCTACATTAGATACCCCTGGGCATTTAGACTAATAACAGCACGGTCCGAGTGCACAGCAGTATAACTGAACTTCCGCTACGGCAGATGGGTGCAAGCATACACCCAGGATACTCAAAAGGTATCTTAAGGTATACATATACAATTGGAAGTTAACCCTGACAAAAAGTCGTCAATCTTTGCGAACAGTGATGACATCACAAGGAGTCCGTCTACCAGTCAATAAATTTTGTTATCCTTCTACGTTTGTTACGCTTATCAAACCATTGAAGTCGATTGTTTTATATGCCATCTAAATATAGAACATAATGAAAAGGTGACCATGTTATTAACCAAAATCAAAATGAATAATTTCCAGTTCCGATCATGATCATTTTTACTTATTTTTTCAAATAAGGTAGAGCATAAATCGACTATGCAGCGGTATATTGGGGGATTCCATTTGGACGAAGTTGTGCCAGTTAAATATGTTGGTGACGTGGTCTAGCGATACAGCGCTCGACTCTAACCTGGTTAGACATGAGCTCAAACCCCCCCCCATCGGCATCAAATAAGGGCCTACGTTCGGCTTGGATACAACATCTACCCCGAATAAAAGATGTTTCTCGGACAAAAAAACATTGAAGTTAGTAACATAAATAAATAAAAAATAATTAGATATTTCTTATCCGCCTAGTTTGGATTAGAAATGATTCAATCTAGCCAGTCCCAAGACTGGATAAAGGAGGAGGGTTTGAGCGCAAAGTTAGCAACCTGGCCTAGTGTAAAAAATTTATACTGCTACGGAAACAATCAAGAGGATGCCATTCCGGCAAACAACGGCAAAGAAGTGATTGCACGTATCTGGATGACAAAGTTACACAGATGACAGGGTTGAGTGAAAGCCGAAAGAAAGATTAATCTTCGATTTGCAGAATTTTCAATGTCAACGAGACTTTGTCGTTTTTGTTTTGCTGCAAATGTTGTCTTATTGCCCCCATGTTTATTTTTAAAACAATAGGGTTTTGTACAATATATTTATAATATTTATAATATACTAATAATAAATTAAATATTGTTTCAATAGGGCTTGAGTTGATAGACTTATATTCGACTAACGACAGTGGGCATGTAAACCCTTTTTGTCGATTCCTGGTAGCATTATTGTTTAAAGCGCTGAACTCGAAGCTGCCCGGATTAAATGCCTGTCCTCATCCTGGATTAGGTCCATTCCTGTTTTGTGTACCACCCTACTTGATGCATCCTCTTCATTAGTTCCAAGTTCTTGTAGCATCCCGTATAATCCTTTTCAATTGTTCACGGTTTTTTGAGGCGTGCACAGATATTTCGATCCATTGGCCTAGCTTGTTAAATTCTACGTTTACTGTTAGAAAGACCAACAAGAAATGTTTTGGAATGGACAATTGATAATGGCAAATGTGAGGTTGGGAGTAAACGACAGAAAGCGCGGCTAAGAACCATTTGGGGGAGATTTAATAGAAATGAATGTCTTACGGAATTAAATAAAAATTTTGGAAAGGTGTTTAAACATATGCAATCACTTCGTTATATCAGGCTTTTTAAGCAAAAGTTTTTGTAATAATAATAATAATAATAATAATAATAATAATAATAATAATAATAGTAATAATAATAATAATAATAGTAATAATAATAATAATATTATTAATAATAATAATAATAATAATAATAATAGTAATAATAATAATAATAATA
>JAKXYG010000178.1:25000-27500 GCA_025895645.1 Cardicola forsteri
TTTAGCAGTAGACATAATAGCAAAGCCAAACGTGGCCGTCATTGAGTGAGCCGGTAGTGGGATTTGAATCTAGGTCCAAGTTAAGTGATAGTGGGAATATGACCTAATTAAAATAAATGACATGGAACAATTTTGTTACCCCATGTTGTTCGAATTCTGTTTACAATTTAACTGTCACCCAATAACTTCCCTCATAAAACAAAACATTTCAATACATAAAAAGTGGATAATATGTTACCTGATCTCCCATCGGTCCAGGCAGTCCAATGCGACCTTCCAATCCGGGCAAACCTGTTGGTCCTGATTCCCCAGTCACACCAGCCGGTCCAATGGCCCCTCGATCTCCAGGATCGCCTGTAGCTCCCGTTTCTCCTGCTACGCCTACAGGACCAGGTGGGCCTGAGAGACCTTGAGGACCTTGAGGTCCGGGAAGTCCATCTTCGCCAAATAATCCGTCATTTCCCATGTGTCCACGAGGTCCATCTTTTCCGGGAAAACCAGCTAACCCTTGTTCACCGGGTAGGCCTGGAGGACCGCCTTGTCCTATCTGACCGGGAGCACCCTGATATGATAGATTAGATGAACGGTACTATATAAAAGTTGTTGATAAAGTCTCTTTACAATTTAATAATAAGTTCATTACAAAGGTTCTTACTAATGAGATACGTTTGATTCTGAACCAAGTACCAAGTATTATGGTGTCCTACTAATTGGGAGGACTGCATTATTGTAAGTTCCTACTTTGAACATTTCCAGGATGTTACAAGAATGACCACAATCATTCATTAGAATCAATTAATTACTACACTGTGCAAATATAGAAATAATGGAGAGGTGACTACGTTACCAAACAATAAATAAAATAGTTTATTAATAATAAAAATAACTTTGATAGTAATAATAATATTAATAATTTCATTACTACTACTATTACTGCTACTACTACTACTACTACTACCTGTTATAAACGAGTTAAATTAATAATGATAATAATAATAATAATAATAATCTCATCACTATTACAGTCCCAAATTATTTTACTCAAATAAAGAGCCATACTTGCAAACCTGGTTTGCCAATAATTCCAGGTGGTCCAGCAGATCCAGGCTGACCTTGTCTGCCTGGTTTGCCTGACATGCCCTTCGAACCGCGGATTCCTGGAGGGCCAATTGAACCTGCCTTGCCCGGTTCACCACGTACGCCAGATACTCCCCGTTCGCCTTTCATGCCCTTCATACCGGGCAGACCATTTTGTCCATGATCGCCCACTTTGCCAGGTGGACCGGTCAAACCGATGGGACCTGCATGGCCTGTTGGTCCTTTGTCGCCAATAAATCCTTTCGAACCTGGTTCGCCTCGTGGACCATTTGGACCAGGAGGTCCCTGAAATTTAAGAGATATAAAATAGTTCATTTTGTTATACCAATGTTTTTTATAATTTTAATTTATTATTATTATTATTATAATTATTATTAACTCCGCCTAGTTTGGATTAGAAATGATTCAATCTAGCCAGTCCCAAGGCTGGATAAAGGAGGAGGGTTTGAGCGCGCAAGGTTAGCAACCTGGCCTCTGTAAAAAATTTATACTGCTACAGAAACAATCAAGAGGATGCCATTCCGGCAAACAACGGCAAAGAAGTGATCACACGTATCTGGATTATAAAGTTACACGGATGACAGTGTTGAGTGAAAGCCGAAAAGAAGTTCAATCTTCGATTTGTAGAATTTTCAATGCCAACAAGACTTTGTTATTGTTGTTGTTTTACTGTAATTCTTGTCCTATTGCCCCATGCTTATTTTTAAAGTAAAACGGTTGTGTATAATATATAATAATAATAATTACTATTGTTATTGGTCTTTGGGCTAAGAGAGATAACCGTAATAAAAAATCAGGCGGCCTCGTCAATCTTTGCGAACAGTGGCGACGTCACAAGAATGCCGTCTACCAGTCAAAAAACTTTGTTATTCTTCCACGTTTGTTACGTTTATCAAGCCATTGAAGTCAACCGTTTTATGTGCCTTACAAACATGGAAAATAATGAAGAGGTGATTATTACGTCACCAACGAAAATAAAATAATAATAATAATTATTATTATTATTATTGTTATTGTTATAAAATCCTTTTGTTTTAAAAATCAGCATGTAAGATAACAGTTACAGCAAAACCAACAAACAGCACAGTCCTCAAATTCAAAGCGAATATGGAACAAAATTATTCCGTTTTGTTTGATCCCACATAAGACGTTCATTTCAATTAGATCTTCCCGAATGGTTTTTACTTGATCGAATTTTACGTTTACCGCCCACAAAACAAGCAAGAACTGTTTTGGATTAGACAATTGAAAATGATAAAATTGGCTAAAAACCATTCGCGAAAATTTAATTGAAATGAATGTTTCATGGGGGATCAAACAAAACTTTTGGCTAATTGTTCGAACACGCGGAATTATTTTGTTGCCCCATGTTTTTTAAATTCTGGAATTTTTTGTTTTTGCT
>JAKXYG010000178.1:32500-52500 GCA_025895645.1 Cardicola forsteri
CTTTAAGATACCTTTTAAGCATCCTGGGTGTATGTTCGCACTCACCCGCCGTGAGTGCACCCGGTCTCTGCTGTTATTAGTCTAGATGCCCGTTGGCATCTTGTCCAGGATGTACCACGTAGAAGTTGAACAGTTAGAAATATCACCATTATTGGAAATTGAGACTTCATAGGTATTACTCAAATCCTAAAAATCATTAGCATTCCTTTTCCTAGCAATATCTATTTTTCTATAGGCTCTCTTTTTGCAATCAGATCTAAAACTGACTACTATTAAAGATTTTTGTAGAGCGATAACAACTATTTACATCCTTGTTATATGATTGGCTGTTTCAAAATGAATCAATCAGATTGAAGGCCCACCCTGTATTTGTTTATTCTATATAGCGCCATTGCAATTTTTTATTCGATGCATTGCCCTTTCCAAAAACTCTTCATTTGCAAAAAATTAAAGCGGAATGTATTCATTTGTTTTTAGTTTTTTGCAGCAACCACAATGTAAAATATTTAACTACACCAAGGCTTTTCATCCTACTGCAATATCGTCATACATGTTGATAACCTTGGAATCACAGTAACTTATTACAAAAATTATCCTTCTATTGATTCGTAATCAATAACTGCTGTCCTCTATTAAACGCAACTGTTTAATAACTAATAAAATATTTCAACCATTTACAGATGTTCGTAAGACACTTAACATTTACTAGCCATCTATCTCTAACACAATAAAAGAAAGACGATTAAAATGGATTGGTCATGTTTTACGTAGATCGCCCACTCATTCAACCAAAATAGTTATGGAAGCCCATCCATTACCCAGATGAAAAAGAAGACCGGATGAACAGTAGAAAATTTGGACGAACATTGTAGCTCGCGAACCCAGTCCTTTTATTTATACTAAGCATCCTCGTCCGAATGAATTACTTAATTGGGCATCCGTTTGCTTACCGTTTGCAGCTAGTAGGGATCACGGGAGGGGTTTAATTGGGGATATAATTAATACAGTGTCATTCATTAAGTGCACATTGCAAAAATTGCATTGTTGTTTGCAGACTTTTGGTAATTTGGACTATCCTGGAAATGTTTATTCCCGATGATAATGGTGATAATAATGCTACTAAAATCAATTATTTTCAATTTCATTTGGTTTGCACCGCATTGTTTTATTCATTGTGTCGTGTCTTGTTTTGAGTCACAAATGAAATCAAAAAACGTATACGATTGTATTTTAAATATTACCCGATGTAATAACCTTGGAAAAAAGGGCAACTGTGAGATTCTTAATCCACCTAAAGTTAAGTTTCACAATTATCAAGGCGCGTTAATTTCTTAATTGCAACAAGATTGCGTATAAAATTATACCTAAATTCTTATCAAGTTGATAGTTAATCATACAATAGATCCGTTTACCTGAACACCTTCAACTCCTTCGACACCGGGTTTTCCAGGCAGCCCTTGAGGTCCACGTAGCCCGGGTGGTCCTCGTTCGCCTGTCGTTCCTTGTTCACCACTTTGGCCTGGTGTTCCAATCATGCCAATTGGGCCAACTTCTCCGGGCAGACCGTGTTCACCTGTTTCACCCCGGTCTCCCAGTGGACCGGGACTGCCACTTCGACCGGTCAGACCCTAAAACAACAATTTACAAAACAATTGTTAGTCTGTATTATTGATACAGTCACATTCCTAGTATTGTTACTTTGTAATAGATTAATTATCATTTTATATTTGTAGAACCTATCAAAAAATCAATTTCAATGATTTTGTAGGCGTAAGAAACGTAGAAAAATGACGAAGTTTCTTGTAACGGCGCCATTATTTACAAACATGACGAGGTCTTCTTATTGTTAGGGTTATTTTCCTTAGCCCAACAGTTACATATGGTATACGTATAGCTGAAGATACATTTTAAGTCGTCTGAATGTATGCTTGCACTCATTATTCGAAGTGGAAGTCCGTTCATATCATTGTGTAATCGGTACTTAGGATGCGCCATGTGAAGGTGTGAGTAAGGAATATTACCACTATTAGATTTGAAAAGCATCACTCTAAATGTCAGGATTATTAGCATTCTATTTGGTAGATTATTTAATTGTTTTTAATTAAACCTTTCCTTTATTTTTGCTATTGAATCAAATTGTGGGATGTGATTCTAGAAACAATTTAGTGGAATTGTTCGTAAACGTCATAAGTCTTTTTTTAACTCAGTTTAAGAGATGTTTTAATATAAAACTGCTAAGGTATTAAAATCAATATAATAATAATAATAATAATAATAATAATAATAATAATAATGACAGTAATGTATTATTAATAATGGTATTTATATAATATTGTTACTATTTTCAACAAACAAAATAAACAATGACAACACTTACAACAGGACCTGGAACTCCTACAAATCCTGGACTGCCTCTTGGACCTTGGGGTCCCACCGGACCAGCTGGTCCAATAGGTCCAACAGGTCCATCGTCTCCTTTTGGTCCAACCGCGCCTGACTGACCTGGAGCTCCACGTGGACCGTCCGGGCCACGGGATCCTATAGGTCCGCTTGAACCCATCGGACCCATTGGACCGGGATCGCCTTTTTCGCCAGTTCGACCGATCTGACCGGGCGGGCCGATCAATCCTTTGAGACCGGGAACACCAGGATATCCAGGCGGTCCGCGACTACCTTCGTTTCCCTTTTCAAACGGAGTGATAAGCAAATTTAAATACGTGTGATACCAAATATTTTATAATTACTTAAATGAACCCTATAATATTTGTATTGCATAAACTAGCATTATACATCTCCTAAAAACGTAGTTATTAAACCAACACATCTGTAGCAATCACATAATTCAAAAAAATAAACTCAGTTTAATTATGATATATGCAATATTATATAATAAATAAAATACAATTACAATTTTATTAATATCTATTGTTTATATATATATATATATATATATATATATATATATATATATATATATATATATAGTGAACTTGTTCAAAATTGAAAAAACAGGTAAAATTATTAATATAAAATATAACGTCAAGTATGAAAAAAATACAGAGCAAATGGAATAATATCAGTTACTAATTTTTTCAAGGGGTGCAATTATATCTATATTGTACTACAATAACACAATCTCTGTTCCACGCATTTTGAAGGCCATGCTACAAATTAAACAGTATTTTTGTATTTAAATATTCGTGAATTTTGCGTTAAATGGGTATTTCAAAACATTTAACTTTTCTGTTTTTGTGACACTTTTTGATTAGTGTTAATTATAACATAACCTGAGAGTTATTTCTACTAAAGTATTCAAAGTAACAACTATATTTTTTTAATGGCTGTTATTGCATGCATTTGGCGAAGCCAAATAGGAGAGCGCATTTTGTGGGTCTGTGTTAAGACTCAAACCTATATTATCATTATTATTATTTATTTATTTATTTATTTATGTTTATACTTTAAATGTTTTATAGGAAACATCTTTCAGAAGTGGACATTTTAGCGAAGCCAAACGTGGGCCCGCATTTACAACCCTTGAATAAATTAGTGTTGAAAATTCAAAAAAATATTTAATCTAAATTAATTTGTTATCTCTTAATGCCTTTCTGTAAAAATAATTATTAAGAATTTTAAATAATGTTAAATATTTAATAGTTGATTTATATTTACTTAGAAATATTTATTTAAAAATGCCGAGTTGGCCAAAAAGCATATTTTTAAAACAACCTCTATATGAATGGAATAACTAAACGCAATTAACATTATTTTAATAATAATTAATTTTTAATTAATGTGCTTAAAACAATTATTCAAAAAATCATTTTAATACAACTCGCGAGGTGATGCGCGCGTCACGCTACACGTCCATTGGAGCGTTATTCATCCTTTTCTCGTTTCTTCTTTTTTGAAAATTATTGCAGTGTTTTTGCATTGTAATACGTAACTTGTTTTATTATTATTTTTGTATATTTATATTTTTGCTCGTTTTCTATAATTGTTAACTTCCACTATCTACCTTGATTTTATTTTGATTTCAAATATTTTTTCTGTGACTAATCCCCCTTTACCTCACCATCCATTTCATTTTTCACCCTGAAAACTTGAGGCAATTTGAGAATCGAGTACAAAAGGCGTTTTGGCCTACTCAACTCGTGAAAAATCCTAAATCCTGAAATACCTTAAGTTTACGTTTCTACAACAACAAAAAATTATGTTAAAATTAAAAAACATTAATTTAAATTTAAAAAAGTAATTAATTAATTATTTTCTTTATATTTTAATATTAAATAAGTAATTTTTAAAGTGTGTTTATACTCAAAAGTTACCATAATAACCAAAAATTCGAAATAATTTAAAAACCGATTTTTTGTGTAATGTTACTTTGAAAACCTTACATCGGTTTTTACTTTAAAATATTCATTTGTTATTAAATTTAAGTTAAAAGTTAATATTTGCATACGAATTAAAATTAGGAATACAGTATATCTTCTTAAAACGATTTAAAAATTATTATGTTTTTAATTTTGGGTATTAAAACTTTTTTTTTGTTTGTTAAAAAAATTATTATTTAACTTAAAAATAATAAAATACATTATTTTTTAAACTATAAAATATAATTAACACAAGTTTAGTTGTTTACTACTTAGGAGCAGAACATATAATATGTTATATCTTTTTTATCACAGGAAGTTTAATTTATTTTTATTACAAAATAAAAACACCAAAATTATGTTTCATAATAGTAAAATAAAATTGTTTTTAATACTAGTTACTTTTAATTGTAGCTAATAAGACACTGACTTAAAAGGATTAATATGTTGGATAATAAAATAAGTTGCTGTGTACAAACATTTTTGTACAACTTAAAATTTTACAGTTGGAAAAAAATATATAAGCAACAAATATTAAATTGGTTTTAAAAACAGTATTAAATAACCCTTATGTAAAAAACTATATTAAACAATTTAAACAGTGGTCTTTTTCTAGTAAAATATATCAATATTTTTAAGCTAAGATGTATTTTATTTATGCCAGGGTTACAATTGTTTATAAAAATAATAATATATATTGTAATTTTGCAAAATTAATTGCAATTGTATTTAAATTTATTTTGTTTAAATAAAAAACTTAATTTAACCACAACACGGGCTAAAATAAAAATAAATATATTTTGGAAAATCGGCAATTAATAGTTCTAACATTAATGTTATTTATTTAATTTTTTTGTATAATAAAACTTAACATGCATAAGCATAACTAAATCAAAAACATATTTGTCTAAATTAATTTTTTGTTAAAATTTAGATTACATAAAACTATATCAGCATTTTAACCAAAAGCATACCAAAACACCTAAACCAAGTGATTACAAACACGAGCCATCTCATTTATTATTTAATATTTGAGAGTAAATTATACATAAAAGAAATTTATTAACCCTAAAAATTAGATATGTTTTGCATTTTTAAATATACTAGAAGTCATATTTTATGTTGGTAATTTTACTTAATCTTAGATTATGAATCAGTTAATGTTTTATGTAATTTTTTTATTAGTTACAATATATAAATATAAAATTATCCTTGTATTTTAATTATCATATAATATAGTACTTTTATAATTAAAATGACGTCTTTATTGTATGTTATGTGATTGCTGCAAATGTTTTAATTTAATAACAATGTTTTCAACACTAATTAGTTTAGGAGTTGTAGTGCCATTGGTGGGATTCAAACCCATACCCACCTTGTTTCAGTAATAATAATAGTAATAGTAATAAAATATAATAGCAATTATACCATTCATATTAATGATAATAATAGTAACGGTAACAACCATAATAATAGTAGTAGTAGCTACAAAATGATTTAAACAATAATTCCTAAAATTCCACACAAAGACTGCCAGAAACTGTGCAAATTGTAAAACTTTGATTGACTACTCGAAATTACTTGATGGACGAAACGACCAAAGCCTTCGCCCAACGGGTAACAACTTGTAACTAGGGTGCTAGACTTAATGAACTTACGTTTATGTTCCACTAAATGCAAGCCTCTTATCTCGGCCTTTACTAGATGTTCGCCTGTTAAATCAGTACGACGCTGTCGAACAATACCAACTAACATAAATCGTGCCTTACCTTGACGCCCTCGAGACCTCTAATGCCCATTTCGCCAGGCATTCCTAATTCGCCTTTGACTCCGATTGATCCTTCGTTGCCCCTTGGACCGGGTGGGCCACGTTCACCTTTAGATCCTTTCGGTCCAATTTCGCCCACCAATCCTGTTAGTCCGATTTTGCCCTGGACTCCCTTCTGGCCCGAAAAGCCTCGTTGACCACGATCGCCTTTGTAGCCGGGCAATCCTATAGGGCCCGGATCGCCAGCATTTCCACTGGGTCCAGGTTCGCCTTTGGGACCAATATTTCCCTAAAAAGACGAAAAATGATTGCTTACAATTATGCGAAAATGATGAAACCAACCAAGGGAAAACGTTGCGTAAATAAGAATTCGGTAAAATTTTGTGAGTGAGTAATCAAAAACTTTTAATCGTATGTTGGAGATAGAAAACTTTTTAAATGTGTGACCAAATCGATCAAAATCAGGTGGGCAATGACGAGGAATATATGCAGATGATAAAACCAACCAAGGGAAAAAGTTGCGAAAAAAGGAGCCAATAAGAACCAGACAATCTTTTGTGTGAGTGTGTGATTACTCGTCAGTTGGGGGGATGGAAAAGTTTCAAAATGTGTGACCAAATTTGCACGATGACGCAATACAAATCGTATAGTAATCGTATGTAAATATTGATTTTTCCACTTTATATACATTTTCAAGGTCAAACAATCCCCTTTTGATAAAACAATAGAAATTTTTTAAATTCTTTTTCCCTTGGTTGGTTTTATCATTTACCACTTTCCCGATTTGCAATTTAAGATTCCCCTCTCTTAAAAAGCATTTTTTTGTTAATACGTTTTCAGTTTGGTTATAACTAAATTGACTCTGGATGTGAATGATTATTTTCTATCCATTACTCTTTCTGTGCATCATTCTTGTTGGTTCAGTTTTCATTATAAATTTTTAAAGTTAAATTTAAAAACCTTTTGCCTAAATATTCTATTATCGATCCATTAAATGTGAACATATGTTTGACTTCACGAAATGTACACCTGTTGAAAAACAAAATTTTGAATCAAACATTAAAATTTTTTAAATACATATGTAATGTTATCAACATACCTGCAAACCGGGATTTCCGTGGAGTCCAACACTTCCAGGAAGCCCCGTCGGTCCGGGAACACCTCTAGCTCCGGGTTGCCCAGTTAACCCACGCATGCCTTGTGGGCCCATTAGACCTGGTGAACCGATGGGCCCCTGTGGACCGGTCAAACCTACTTCGCCTGAATCACCAGTTTCGCCTTTTAGGCCTGGTGGACCTATGGATCCGGGCATACCACGAACACCGGGAGAACCGATGGGTCCTACTAATCCCTGTACAGCAAAAAATGTATAATTAAAATAATGGTTTAATGAAAATGTTATTTATTTATTATTAAATTGATTGTTTTCAATTGCAAAGTGGGTAATAATAAGGAACATTGTTTATTGCTTGTAAGTCCTAATAATAATCCATCCATATAGTTTTATAATAAATATTGGATTACTTAACATACCATGAACGTGCAATAATACAAATTGTATATTATTGTTACTATTATTATTATTATAATTATCCATTATTATTACCATTATTATTACTATTATTATTATTATTATTCATGATAATTATTACTATTATTATTTTTATTATTAATATTATTATTTATTATTATTATTATTATTATTATTATTATTATTATTATTATTATTATTACTTTCATTAAATATTATTATTGCTATTACTATAATTAATATTACTAGTATTAATACTATCATCATTTTTTTATCATTACTATTATTATTAATAATAATTATTATTACTATTACTATTATTACCACTATTGAAATTATTATTAATACTATTGTCTATTATTACTATTATTATTATTATTACTAGTATTATGATCATCATTATTATTATTACTATTATTATTTTTATTATTATTAAAATTATCAATATTATTATTATTACTATTACTATTCATTATTACTATTTTTACTATTATTCTTACTATTATTATTCTTACTATTATTATTACTATAATAATAATTGTAATTTGTAAGTTCTGTTAATAATACATCCGTATTGTTTCATAATGGATATTGGATTACTTGAACACCACCATGAACGTGCAATAATACAAATTGTATATTATTATTTATTTATTTATTTATTCCAAATCTCTTTCACTCTGAAAAGCATGTGGCAACAATATTGTTTGTACATAAACTTTTCGGCGTAGTTTGACGAAACAATCTCCTCGTACTGTTTCCCTAACATTATTCTTTTTTACGGAAGCCGAGTTGATCAAAATATCCTCCTTTATCGACAGGATTTCTGACGGCTATCTTGGCGTTCTATAAATGAACACTTCTGATAAATCCTAGCAAGGATAAAACAACTGCAGTGTGCTCCTTGTTAGATCAAAGCAATTAGATTTATTATTTAATGAATTTGACAATTCTAACATATTATCCTTGTAAACCTCGTAACAAGTATAACTGAACTTCATGGTAAAAATCCTAGTGAGAAGTATTATTCACTTGCTTGTCAGCTATACTAAATTACATATAAACTTCCATAATTACATTATTAATGCATATTATTATATTACTTATTATAATTAACTTATTTTTATAGTTTCATTAAGCTTTAATGTTTTACATAAACCTTTAATCGATAATTTTTCTCATCTTTAAACGTGCTATTCTATTGGTTGTTTTAATGGACTAATCAGATTGCTTGACAGCCATTTTTTTGTGTAGAGTGGCATAAGACGGCCATATTGGATTTTGACCAATGATTTTACGTTTTTGTGAAGCTAAAATGTAATCGTCACAAACATGGTTAATAAAAATATTATTTATTTCGTTAACATTATTTTACTTGCGATCCAACGGGACCAGGTTCGCCCAGTGGTCCAACTTCGCCATCTCTTCCAAACGGTCCGGGTTGACCACGAACTCCGGGATAACCTTTAGTTCCGGGCAAACCAATATCACCTTTGTGACCTTTGGGACCAGGTATGCCCATGTGACCTGGTAAACCGGGCAGACCTTTAGGGCCGGCCAATCCACTAGATCCGACTTCGCCATCCAGACCGGGCCGACCCTGGATAAATGTAATTTGAACAATATAATGTTTTAATATGAGCAGAATTTTATGACACTAAATAAATTCTAAATCATAAATGTAATTATTGACTTCATTAACTTGTTGTGATTATGAATAGTTATAAACGTTATTACTAAATTTGAGTTTTTTTCATTTTTTGATTGAAAGATGTTTTATGAGAAACATCTTTTAGCAAGTAGATATTTTAGCGAAGCCAAAAGGGGGTCAACATTTAGTGCTTACCCAAATTCGAATCGAACACTGTAGCGCTAGACCAATTCTTGTGGTATCTAAATTAATCTTATCCGTTAATTTATTGTTTCAGAAAAAAAACAAGTTCTAGCAACCTGAATTTAGCTTCAATAGTAGGAGTTAAGCTTATGTTTATCTGAGTTTAATGTGTAGACGTATGTCACCTTGGAACCTGGGGTTATATATTTTAATTATTCGTACTTATTATTAATATTATTACTAATATTATTATTATTATCACTATTATTATTATTATTATTATTATTAATATTAAAATTATTATTATTATTATTAATATTATTATTATTATTATTAATATTATTATTATTATTATTATTATTAATAATAAAAATATTATTATTATTATTATTATTAATATTATTATTATTATTATTATTATTATTATTAATATTATTATTATTATTATTAATATTATTATTATTATTATTAATATTATTGTTATTATTATTATTAATATTATCATTATTATAAATGATATTATTATTATAGTATTATTATTAATATTATTATTATTGTTATTATTATTAATATTATTATTATTACTATTATTAATATTATTATTTTTAATATTATTATTATTATTATTATTATTATTTATTATTAATATTATTATTATTATTATTATTATTATTATTATTATTATTATTATTATTATTATTATTATTATCATCATTATTATTATGACAAAACCCTTGTGGTTTAAAAATAAGCTGGAGGCAGTAAGATAACAATTATATCAAAAACGACAACAACAAAGTTCCATAATTCAAAAAGAACATAAGACAACAAAAATTTTCCACGTATGTAGACATTTTGCCAAACGCTTTGTTTGATCCTATGAAACACTCATTTCAATTAGATCTTTTCGAATAGTTCTTAGCCATCTTTTCTGTGATCTACCAATCTTTATTTTACCATTTTCGATCTTCTATTGCAAAACCGTGTTTGCTGGTCTTTCAGGCGGTAAACATAGAATTTGACCAAGTAATTTTCTTCATTTAATTGTAATGATGTTATGAAGTGAACAAGAGTCGTTTCTTTTCAGAATCTCATCATTTAAAATGTAATCGTGCCAGGTAATTTTTAAAATACTTTTAAGACACCGGCGATGAAAAACATCCACCATCTTATCAATCTTGTGCGTTTGTTTTCACGTTTCACTTCCATATATTGCCGTAGAAATGATTATTGATGCGTACAAACGAAGTTTTGTTTTCAGGTAAATAGAATAAGATGACCATATTGATTTGAGTCTATTGAAGACTGACATTGCCTTTCCAAGTCTGGCTTTAATATCAATTTCGGTTTTTCCGTCTTTACCAGTGATTATTCCTAGATAAGTAAAGGAATCAACAGTATCAATATTTTGTCCACTAATTTTGATGAGCAAATCATTGTTTAACCTGGTGCACAACACTTTGTCTTTGAACAATTAATCCTTAAGCCAATACAAGAACTGATAATTATTTATTCATTTATTATTATTATTATTTATTTATTTTAAAACCCTTTTGCTCTATAGAGTATTGAGCAACAAATCTGTTCCGCATAACTGACCACTGCATTTTGGTTTTGAAGATTGTGCATATCGAAAAGTGAAATTCTATTGTGTCGTCATTACTATTATCTGATTTCACTTCTTTGCTGCACTTTAATTAAATGGTGTTATTTTTTTGTAGCATTTTTGTCACAGAGGCCAGGTTGTTAATGATGGGCTCAAACTCTCATTATTTCTTATCCAGACCGGCTACAGAATGTATAAATGTTTTACAAAAACAATTTATAATAAGTGGACATTTCACAGAATCAAACAAGGGTTCGCATTTAGTGTAGCAATTGTAAAACTAAACCAATGCTAATGCATTTTAGAGTCACCTCGGAACATGGACAACCGTTTGGTACTAATAAATAGCATAGATACACTAGCTTTATAACGGAATGGTTTTTAAAGTACAGAAATATTTTTGCTAAAGGTTGCTTTTACAACCAAATTCAATTCGGTTGACACAGGAAGGAGGGGTTGAAAGCAAGATTAGTAACCCTTTTTAAAAGGTATTGGTAGAACAACTAAAAGACAGCATTTCGTAAAACCATAGATCAAGCCAAGCCATGATTGACACGATTTTTAATACCAAAAAAGCAAGTGCACAATTATATGGAATAGCAAAATGATTTTGTGAGTAAACAAATCACATTCTGATAAAAGTTATTTCAATGCCACTTTATAAAAATGTGAAACAATTTATTATAAACCGAAGTAAAGATTAACTTGGCCTCTGTAAATACTATTACTACAAAATCAACAAAGGGACATTAGACAGAAAATGCTTCCGACAGTACAAATAACCCACGTGCAAAACTATTTAATGCTCCAAATTGGTTTGATACAGTAAACTGCCCAAAGAAAACAGCAATCTCTAAAGAAGGAAAAGTGTGCGTTAATAAAAATTGTTTACAATGTGAAACGTGGAAACGTACGGACAAAATTGATAAGATGGTGGATGTTTTTCATCGTCGGTGTTTTAGAAGTATTTTAAAGATTACTTGGTGCGATCACATTTCAACTGATGAGATCATGAAAAGAACTGACTCTCGTTCACTACATGACATCATTACAATTAGAAGAAGAAAATTACTTGGTCAACTTTTACGTTTACCGCCCGAAAGACCAGCAAGAACGGTTTTAGAATGGACAATTGTAAATAATAAAAGAAAGGTTGGCAGACCAAAGAAAACTTGGCTAAAAACTATTCTGGAAGATCTAATTGAAATGAATGTTTTATGGGCACAAACAAAACGTTTGGCAGAATTTTCAAATACATGGAAACATTTTGTTTTTTCATGTTCTTTTTGAATTACGAGACTTTGATGTTAATTTTTGTTGTAATTATTATCTTATTGCCCCATGCTTATTTTTTAAAGCAAAAGAGTTTTGTAATAATAATAGTAATAATAATAAGTAATTATTATTATTATTTTGATAATAATATTATATAAACATATATATATATATACAAAACCCTTTTACTCTAGAAATAAGCATGGGGGCAATAAGACAACAATTACAGCAAAACAACAACAAAGTCTCATTAACATTAAAGATTCCGCAAATCAAAGATTGAGCTTTCTTTCAGCCTTCATTCAACTATCATCCATGTAACTCTGTCATCCAGATATGTACGATCACTTCTTTGCCATTGTTTGCGGAATAGCGTCCTCTTAATTGTTTCCGTAGCAGTATAATTTTTACAGATGTCAAGTTGCTAACGCCCGTCAAACCCTCCTCCTTTATCCAGACTTGGGACTGGTTAGATTGAATCATTTCTGATCCAAACTAAGCGGAGTTTTATTAATAGTAAAATTAATATTTCTTAGTTTATTTTATTTTTTTATTTTTTTAAATAGTGAAATAAATATTTATTTATTTATTTATTTTATTTTATTTTACTTTAAATAGTAAAATAAATATTTATTTATTTATTTATTTATTTAAATAGTAAAACTAATTTTTTTTAAATAGTAAAATAAATATTTTAAAAAAAACGAATAATCAATAAATGTCTCACCTGACTTCCATATGGCCCAGTAGGTCCTCGAATGCCAATCAGACCAATAACTCCAGGATCGCCTCTCAAACCCTGATCACCTTTGTGACCTCTCGGACCGATGGGACCTTGAAATCCGGGCAAACCAATCATACCTTGTTCGCCTCGGCTACCTTTGAGCATCATCTTTAGTTGTTGGGGGACAAGTGGAAGGTAATAACAAAAAGTAATTTTGTTCAGATCAGATTTAGTAAGCCTTTCATTGACAAAAAATTTAATATTTATTATTCAAGTGAATCTGACATTTCTAATATAACAATTCTAAAAACAAATAATTCCTTAAAAACCCGTTGATAAATACAACCGAACCGTACTATATAGACTACTAAACCTGACAGTATGCAAGGACCTATATGGTAAAGTCCTAGTGAAAGGGTTCTCTCATTTGCTAAACCGGTAGTAACGTAACAGGATTTGAGGACACTGGGCAATTAGAATTGATCAGATTCATTATAAATAATAAAATTTACAGGTCGAAGGTCATCCACTCGTAGTTCAGTAGTTTAAGGCGCTGGCCTGACACCAGATAGGGCGTGGTTCAAGTTCATGTGTGGCAAAACTTAGAAAGGTATGCGCTGCTGATGATTCCAAATGTAAGGATGTGAATCAGCTGTACAGTGCTCCTGGTTGACTTAGTTACCCAGTAAATTTATCATTCAGATGAATCTGACAATACTAATATAACAATTCTAAAAACAAATAATTCCTTAAAAACCCATTGTGTTAGTGTAGATATTCTTTTTCGCCTATAGTTACCTTAATTTGCTTAAATTCCGATTGATAGAAAAGGAAATCAATCATTGCTTCACTGTTATAAACACTGAACCTGACGCCGGGTTCAGAGTGATCACGAATGCTCTGACCCCGGGTGGAGGCTCGCCATTACACTTCGGCGGGTTAAAGCTCGCGACGATCGGGTTCACTCTGGTGTGCAGTTTTTGCCAGTGAGGTACTCCCTTGCTTTGTGCTGGGGTGGTCTAGCGGTACAGCGCTCGAATTTGGACCTTGGTGGGCATCTGGGTTCAAATCCCACCACTGGCACTAAAATGCGGACCCACGTTTGGCTTCTCTAAATGTCCATTGCTGAAAGATGTTTCTTGTAAAACATTCAAAGTAATAAACATAAAATTAAAAAAAATTCTCTTGTTGACAATTCGACATTACTTGTTGTTATTTTAGTTTGTCCAAATGCTGATTGAAAATAGACACAAAACGCTCTTAAACAGATGCTGTTTAAAACAATCTTTACCTTATTTTGGCGACAACATGACTGTAGAAATAATGGCCAAGTTGATGAAACAAACAAGGCCATGTACGTCTCCGAAAATTGTGTACAGTGGAAGGGTATAATTCAAGATGCTGTGCGAACTAATAAAGAGGTGCCTTTTAGATTCTATAAATATTTTTTGTTTTAAAAATTATAGAGAAATGACTTATTTTTATCTAGTATAATTATTTCGTTTTCTTTATTTCGAATTAGAGATTCACTACCACAGAACAGTCAATTAATATCGTGTCTTTAAGAATTCAAACTCCCAGTGGAAGGAATCACTGACTTGCTAACCCGGTAGTAACTTATGAGCATTGGAGGGCGCTGGGCAATTAGAATTGATCAGACTTACTATAAATAATACATTTACAGGATCAAGGTTATCCATTCGGTTAAGGCACTGACTTAACACCAGATAGGGTGTAGGTTCAAGTTCATGTGTGTGTGTGTGTGTAAAACTTGAAAGGTATGCACTGCTGATGATTCCAAATAAGGATGTGAAACAGCTGTACAGTGCTCCTGGTTGAATAAAAACCCAGTAAATTTATCATTCAAGTAAATCTGACAATTCTAATAAAAACCCTTAAAAACCAATATCTCTATTTTAAAAACATGATAAAATCAATACATTATTGATCCTGCCCCGCCCCCACACTCAGTTAACCAAAAATCATTGAAGAAACTTACGACAGCTTGCTGAACAGATTTCCGAAAACTGGCCATGCGGCTCTGCTCGTTTTTGCCAAACGAAGGCAATGGCATGACAAGTACGTGCGATGCAACTCCGGGAACACCGGGAGCTCCAGGAATGCCTCGGCGACCGTCGCGACCCTTTACAAATCACAGATCAAATGAACAATGATTAGACAGATCAATAAATAGAAGTGGCCTTTAGCAAACTCTATTGTAGCCGGTCCGAAGTCCGGTTGGGCATAAAGGAGGGTTTGAGTGATAGATTAGCAACTTGGCATGTGTAAAAAATTAATATTGGTAAAAAAACAACACAAGAAGACAGTATTTTATTAAAAGCAACATAATTCCAATGACGGGGTTCGATGAAATCCGAATAGAATTTCAATTTTGAAAACAAGATTGCTCAATCTTATTAGTAGAGTTCCTTTTAAACTGTAACACACGCAGGTAGATGATAAAACCAACCAAGGGAAAAAGAATGTTAAAAAATTCTATTGGTCAACCTCCGTGAGTGAGTGTGAGTTACGTTGGTGCATTCTTCTATCAAAAGGATTTTGAAAATGTATATAAGGTGGAAAAATCAATATTTACATACGATTACTATACGATTTGTATTGCGTCATTGTGCAAATTTGGTCACATTTTTTGAAACTTTTCTATTCCCCCAACTGACGAGTAATCACACACTCACACACAAAGGTTATCTGACTTTTATTGGCTCTTTCTTTCGCAACTTTTTTCCATAAGTTGGTTTTATCATCTATCCACACGCCGGCAAAACTAATAAACGCCACAGTTAACGATTAACTTGTTAAGGACTTATCGTGTTTACATAATTTGTTAAAATCACATGCATACTATATTGACTATATTTATATTCATTAACATATGACATTCTATTTCATTTTAATCCCATTATTTGTACTACTACTTTTTTTTTTTTTTGATGTTATTATTTTTTATATTGATGGTAAACATGTATTTTTACGCTGAATGTACCTCTAGTGAGATATTAAAGCTTAATAATAATAATAATAATAATAATAATAATAATAATAATAATAATAATAATAATAATAATAATAATAATAATAATAATAATGATAATAATAATAATAATAATAATAATAATAATGATAATAATAATAATGATAATAATAATAATAATAATAATAATAATAATAATAATAATAATAATAATAATAATAATAATGATAATAATAATAATAATAATAATAATAATAATAATAATAATAATAATAATAATAATAATAATAATAATAATAATAATAATAATAATAATAATGTTATTAATAATAATAATAATAATAATAATAATAATAATAATAATAATAATAATAATAATAATAATAATAATAATAATAATAATAATAATAATAATAATAATAATAATAATAATAATAATAATAATAATAATAATAATAATAATAATAATAATAATAATGATAATAATAATAATAAATAATAATATTAATAATGATAATAATAATAATTTTACGCTGAATGTATAATAATAATAATAATAATAATTAATAATAATAATAATAATAATAATAATAATAATAATAATAATAATAATAATAATAATATTAATAATAATATAATAATAATAATAATAATAATAATAATAATAATAATAATAATAATAATAATAATAATAATAATAATAATAATAATAATAATAATAATAATAATAATAATAATAATAATAATAATAATAATAATAATAATAATAATAATAATAATAATAATAATAATAATAATAATAATAATAATAATAATAATAATAATAATAAATAATAATAATAATAATAATAATAATAATAATAATAATAATAATAATAATAATAATAATAATAATAATAATAATAATAATAATAATAATAATAATAATAATAATAATAATAATAATAATAATAATAATAATAATAATGTTATTAATAATAATGATAATAATAGTAATAATAATAATAATAATAATAATAATAATAATAATAATAATAATAATAATAATAATAATAATAATAATAATAATAATAATAATAATAATAATAATAATAATAATAATAATAATAATAATAATAATAATAATAATAATAATAATAATAATAATAATAATAATAATAATAATAATAATAATAATAATAATAATAATAATAATAATAATAATAATAATAATAATAATAATAATAATAATAATAATAATAATAATAATAATAATAATAATAATAATAATAATAATAATAATAATAATAATAATAATAATAATAATAATAATAATAATAATAATAATAATAATAATAATAATAATAATAATAATAATAATAATAATAATAATGATAATAATAATAAGTGTCAGGGTAATCTAGTGGTACAGGTTCGATCCCTTCCACCGAGCTAAAATGTCCACTACTAAAAAATGTTTCTCATTTAAAGTAGTAAAAATATTAATAAATAATAAGTTTAAGCACAAGTAAAGCTTAGTTTCAAATCACTAAGTAACATTTTGCAAATTATGGAGGCGTATTATAATAACAGCTCAAGGCTAGAGGTCTGGTCTCCTTGAAACAACTAGGGCACTATTTAATTGAACAACATGATTCCAATGATAAGAATAATTGTAAAAGTAGAATAAAAGTCGAATATTAAATATACACAATCGCTAATGTCAAACATTTAAAGTATATTTACATAAAATAATCGTATGTCCAAAATAGAAGGGTTTGTTTTTTGAAAATGGCAGCTGTTATGAGACAGGGGGTGCTAGTGATCTAATTAATTTGAGTACAACACAACGATGACCTTATAATCATGACAAATTGAAAAGAATAGCAAAGTTTCTTGGCTAATAAACCACATACTTGTGACGGTACCATTGTTAACGAAAAATGGGACAAAGTCAAAAATATTTACTTTGGTTTAACGGCTATTTATATCTTATTGCTAGAATACACCAAGCGAAAACCATTTCATCAATGACAGAAGTTGACAAAATCGGACTAAAAGATAAATCTACGATATGTCAAAAATGTAAAGTACAATGATATAGAACAGTTTTGTTGTTCTATGCTCGTGAAAACGAAAAGATTGTTAAAATAATAAATGGTAGCATGTATGTATTTCCTTACGTTTACAGACAAAACTAGAATAAACTACATCTATATGAAATGATTCAATCTAGCCAGTCTCAAGTCTGGATTAAAAGGAGGAGGGTTTGAGAACGCCTAGTGTAAAAAATTAACACTGCTACGAAAACAATCAAGAGGACACCATTTCGGCAAAGGAGTGATCGCACGTATCTAGATGACAAAGTTACACAGATGACAGGATTGAGTGATAGCCGAAAGGAAACTCAATCTTCGATTTGCAAAATCTTTAATGTCAACCCGACTTTGTTGTTGTTGTTGTTTTGCTGTAATTGTTGTCTTATTGCCCCAGACTTATTTTTAAAGCAATAGGGCTTTGTATAATAATATGTATGTATATAAAGCAATTGTTGTTATTTATCTGAGCGTTTTACAGAAAACGTCTTTCAGCAGTGGACATCTTAGAGAAGCCAAACGTAGGCCCGTATTTAGTGCCGGTGGTGTAATTCAAACCCATGTACACGCAGGTTTAAGTCGAGGTATATACCGCTAGACCATTCCGGCATATATAACGTTTTTAATTTGTGCAAGACACGTTATTTGTAACTTCACGTACTAAATCATCTCTTGTGACAGACAGACATAAATATCAAACAAATGCATGTACAATCAAATTCATATAATTTTATAACATACAGGTATTCCCATTTCGCCTTTGGGTCCCTGATCACCTTTAGCTCCTTTATGTATCTAAAATTAAAATTTTAATAATTAATTGTCAGAATATACAAAACATCAATTGTGCATAAAGTATTGATTAAGTAACGAAAAAGGTGACTTACTGACTGCGTATCATCCTGAATAGTGAAAAATAAAACTTTATTTTGAAAAACAGTAAACACTATTGATAAAATTGAGTTTTGTATAATTACAGACACTAATGTGATTGTTTTAAACGGGAATGCTGCATGTGACTCAGTTAATGCCGGTAATTATGAGAATATAAGTCTCATATTCCAATAATAGTAATATTTATAACTGTTTCTCTTCCACGTGGTGCATCCTGGACTAGGTGTCAACAGGCATCTAGCCTAATAACAGCAGAGACCGAATACACAGTGGTATAACTGGGCATTTACCAGACTCCCGCTTAGTAAATGAGTGCTAACATAAACCCAAGGTGCTTAAAAGGCATCTCAAGGTAACTGTTTACTATATGTAGCCGGTTCGGCTTGTGGATCTGTCAACGGTGTCAATCCACAAATATCTCGCAGAAGATCGCTTCGTCAATTCCTGGCATCGTTGCAAGAAAGCGGTATCCTGCCAATAATTTTCATTTACCCTCTCAGTTCAATTCGAATCTGACAACCTCTTTGTATGGAAATTCTGAATTGTATGCGAACTAATAAAAATGATGTGGCTCCGTTACCAACAACACATGTAACACCGTCGAACTGATTGTTAAAAAAAACAATGGTTTTGCTTTCAACTGCTCGAATGTTTTCAACAAGTTGATTTTTTAACGAATTTAAATAGAAATAAAATTCGAACCTTTGTCATACAAACATACACAGTCCAATAAATCCAGTAGTTCGTTATCTCGAAACTACCAAAGTTTGATTAATCTAAATTAAGATGATTATTAATTAATCGAGAAATTAAAGAACAACAGAGGAAAGAAACCACGTGTATATTCAAAGCGAACTGTACAAATACAAAATCAAACACGCGTCAATCACCAAAGTAATCGTTTATTCAAACAAAGTTATTTTGGTAT
>JAKXYG010000178.1:57500-84964 GCA_025895645.1 Cardicola forsteri
TCTACCAACAATACCACATTGTGTTAGAAATAGTTTCCAATAGACAACACTTTTGGTGTTATCTAACATCAAAATAATGTTTCCCGTTAATTTCATACTTGATCAATATTTTCCTAAATTGGATTCATCATATTGTTAGGTTTTAATGGACAATTTATTTGTCATTATGTACAAAGTAGGTTTTCAATTGAAAATTATTTATCTAATCATTTGTTTCTATTTTGTAACTAATTCACATTTGGTGAGAATGAGGAAAATAATGTGTTAGCTGTATTATTATTATTATTGTTATTATTGGTACCATTTCCAAATGAAAGTGATTCATTTACAAGTGTTTTTTTATTCGTTTCTGTCTCCACGTGCTTGCCTTTTTGTAATCGGCGTGTGTTAGGAATGTAAATACATGCCAACAGCGAAGAATGTATGTTTCATTCTAGAAACGGTCTACTTATAAATTTTTTAAAACCTATGCGAAAAGAAGCGTTCAACAAAATAAATTATAAATAAGAAGAAAAATTATGTAAACAATGCACTGTGTGTTGAAAAAATTACTCAAGATTTAAACGATTAGTTGTTGTTTCTAGTAGTTTACCGTAGAGTAAAAAAAGTCAAACCAAAAATATTTTGATTGACTTAATTCGGATAGCCTACCGTTTAAAAAAACGTCTTCTGTTCGGATTTTGACAGCCGATAGATAGTATTACTTTTTAAACAGTTATTATTGAACTGCTAAACTATAATTTTTAGTAAAAGTTGATTTCAATAATATATGCAAACCAAAAATTAATGATAATAATAATAATAATAATAATAATAATAGTAACAATAATAATA
This sequence comes from Cardicola forsteri, assembly GCA_025895645.1. NCBI lineage: Eukaryota > Metazoa > Platyhelminthes > Trematoda > Strigeidida > Aporocotylidae > Cardicola > Cardicola forsteri. Next base: position 58,335 of record JAKXYG010000178.1, read on the forward strand.
GTAACAATAATAATAGTAACAATAAAAATAACAATAATAATAATAATAATAATAATAATAATAAGCAATATTTAAAAGTTTAAATACCACAAGCTGGAATTTTTCAAAAGTTACCTTTCTAGTTTTAAATTGACCGGAAAGACAATGTGATTCGACTCATATTTTTCATTTTGATATTTAAATTCAATGGTGGCTTTGCCAATGGCCAGGCCGAATATGATTTCTCCATTGTCTACAATTTGCATCACTTGCTGCGACCTGGTATGTGACAGTCGCAATGTGGTCAACACGGAAAAGTCGCGAGTAAAAACAGCTGTCAATTGGAACAATGTGAAAGAATCGTGTTGCTATTATTAGCATTATTATTATTATTATTATTATTATTATTATTATTATTGTTATTGTTTTTATTATTGTTATTATTATTATTATTATTATTGTTGTTGTTATTATTATTATTACTATTATTACTATTACTATTATTATTATTACTATTATTATTATTACTATTATTATTATTATTATTATTATTATTATTATTGTTATTGTTTTTATTATTGTTATTATTATTATTATTATTATTGTTGTTGTTATTATTATTATTACTATTATTACTATTACTATTATTATTATTACTATTATTATTATTACTATTATTATTATTATTATTATTATTTTTATTTATTATTATTATTATTATTACTATTATTATTATTACTATTATTATTACTATTATTATCATTATTATTATTATTGTTATTGTTATTGTCATTATTATTATTGTTATTGTTATTATCTTTGTACCGATGCTGTTTTTTTACAAATATTGACATAACCGCTTGCTGTTTTTTTCTTATGACTTTTCTCTTAGCTTATTGATTACACATTGTAAATAGTTCGAATACCTTTTAAGTACCTAGGTGTTGGTTTGAACTTATCTACTACTATAAATTTTGTTTCTGATCCTTGTCTTTACAAATATACAATTTATCAGAAATAGGTAAACGAAATTTAAAATATAACCACAGTCAACAATTAAAACTAAATAAGCACTTAAATTCTCGCAATTATTAACACCCTTGTTTAAAAATCAATCAATTAATTATTTTCAAACAAGAATAATATTCAAACTTGTTTATATTTACATTGTCCAAACCTAAATAAAAGTTGTTATCTATTTTTGAACCTCAGGGTCGTGTGATTAGTATCGGGATGGCACTAGACTCGTCCTGTTTTGAATGACAGTCGACAGACAACAACTTACGTGAAAATACTTTAACACTCGGCTTGTTTAAGCCGTTGCCTCGATGATAAGAAAAGGCGGACTGATCAGCTTCGGGTAGGTTGGACGATGGCGATTTGCAAAAGCCGTATTGACGCACTACTTCGTCCTTTGGTAAGTCGGCGATGTGCATGGCCTTGAACAAATCGATATCATCTGACAAGTATATATTATATATATATATATATATATATATATATATATATATATATATATATATATAATTGTTGTAATTTTTATCAAAAAGTGTCTTTTTTTCTTGCTTAAGTAATATATTTTACGGAGATGAGGTCGCTAACTTTGCGTTCTAATCATCCTTTTTTAATAACCAAATTTGGTATAAGCTATGCTAATTTATATATATATAATAGAATTGTGTATAACTTTAAAACAATCAATAACACTTAAAAATGTATTTTAAATGTGCAGAAAAATACTTGTTTTAAATACAAGATAATTATTGTTGATAATTGTAGTAGCATTCAACCTCATTTGGTTTCGCCAAATATCAACTTAATGAAATGATACATATAATTTTTATGCAAATGTTTATTGTCAAACCTACAATTTAACAACTAATCAACATTTAATAGTATAAATCAGAACAATATTTTCAGACCAATTACAAGGTAAAATCGGATTTTGAATGAGAATATATATATATATATATATAGAAACATTTTGAAATAATAAACATATTTTTAAAATTATATATTTAAAAAATAATTATTAAAGATAATTAAATAATTAATTTTTTTAATTTAAATTATTATTATTATTGCATTAAGCTTTAATATCTCACTAGAAATAAATTCAGCGTAAAAAATACATTTTCACCATCAATAAAAATAAATAAATAACAAAAAATATATATATAAAAGTAGTAGTGCAAATAATGTGAACAAAGTGAACTAGAATGTTATATGTCAATGAATATAAATATAGTCAATACTGTAAACATGCGATTTAGAAAAAAATTCAAAGTTGATATGCTTTGAATGAGACCTTATAAGGTACAGTTACATTATGGTGGATAAGTATGGCAGACATGAGTATTTGTATTGATTAGTTTTAGCTTTTATGTGCAGGTAATTTCCCCCAATTTTTTTCCAGAGGATTTAGGTTTGTTCAGAGTTGTATGTAGTGGGTGAGTGTTACTACCTTCAATGCTAATTGTATACAAGGTTTATTAACAATATCATTTAATAAGTTAGAATATTTGATTCCTGCATATTTTGACACCAAAGATAATCATCTTTTTAAAACAACATAATCTTGTTTTAATAAACCAGGAAAAATTACAGGTGAGCAATATAATATTAAAGGAAAAAACAAGATGTAACGAACAATTGAGTAATATAATTATGAACATTTAATTTTGTTAATCTTCTTATGTAATATTATTTAAAAACATCTGCCTACATGTATCCTGATTTAATCCCATTACGCTGTTTCTAGAATCACATCCCACAATGGTAAAATATAAGTTGATGTTCAAAGACTATATTCAATAGCAAAAATAAAGGAAAGGTTTAATTAAAAACAATTAAATAATCTACCGAAGAGAATGCTAATAATCCTGACATTTAGAGTGATGCTTTTCAAGTCTAATAGTGGTAGTATTCCTTACTCACACCTTCACATGGCGCATCCTAAGTACCGATTACACAATGATATGAACGGACTTCCACTTCGAATAATGAGTGCAAGCATACATTCAGACGACTTAAAATGTATCTTCAGCTATACGTATACCATATGTAACTGTTGAGCTAAGGAAAATAACCCTAACAATAAGAAGACCTTGTCATGTTTGTAAATAATGGCGCCGTTACAAGAAACTTTGTCATTTTTCTACGTTTCTTACGCCCACAAAATCATTGAAATTGATTGTTTGATAGGTTCTACAAATATAAAATAATAATTAATCTATTACAAAGTAACAATACTAGGAATGTGACTGTATCAATAATACAGACTAACAATTGTTTTGTAAATTGTTGTTTTAGGGTCTGACCGGTCGAAGTGGCAGTCCCGGTCCTCTGGGAGACCGGGGTGAAACAGGTGAACACGGTCTACCCGGAGAAGTCGGCCTAATTGGCATGATGATTGGGAAACCAGGCCAAAGTGATGAACAAGAATGCTAATGAATAATTTTGTTTTGTTTTATTATGAGGTAGCAACAAAGGTGATTGAATTTTTTGTTGTAGAACATATAAACACAAAATGTATTTTTAATTAATGATTTTAATAATATAAATTAATAATGGATTATTTATTATAACAGGTGTAAATTGCATTTAGTAATTCCGTTTTAATAGAAGTAGCTTTTAAAATAGGCTTTTTATATTGACTCAACATTTTTAAATAATAATATTTCGATGTGTATTCACCTAGAAATAAAGCAACTATTAAATACTTTATATTATTTTTAATTCTTAATATTTATTTTTACAAAAAATGAACAAATAAATTTAGATTTGATACTTTTATGGATTTTTGAGGTATCTGTTTTAATGACTCTCACTCTCTCTCTCTCTATATATATATATACCACAAACCAAACATCAAATCGATTACAAAAATTGTTTTCAGGTGTTGATTAATTTTCAAACTTCGAATATGTTGAAAATTTTCCAATCACACATTAAAACCTATTCTGTGTGACTACATTGAACTTAGCTTGGTCGTAATGTTTGTAAGTTGTCATCTCTACCCCTCTTTTTGTATATATATATATATATATATATATATATATATATATATATACTAAAAGTTTATGTTTGTAACTGACGAGAATATGTTTGTAACTGACGAGAATACACAAAATGAATTTATCCCACAGAATATATTCTTAGTTAAAATTATAAAAGAAACCTGCAATGCTTTAAATTTCAAAACAATGGTTAACAAACTGGCTGAATAGGTAATGCATCAATTATAGGTAGATATTAGAAAACATGAAAGAAATATATTTAGAGTGAAAATTAAGCTTTGTTTGGCACAACACTGGACCGCATGTTATAAACAAATATTCGACAATTATTTAACTATGTTGAATCTATATTATGAGGCTTTCAAGAATAATATACTAGAATTGTCAAATTTAAGGAATAATAAGTCCACTTGGTTTAAGAATTTTACAGCTGTTTCATTCTTGTATTGGAATAATCGGCAGTGCATACCTTTCACACACAAACTGGAATCTATGCCCTATCTGGTGTCATGCCGACTCTCAGTTGCTAAGCTACAAATGGTTGAAATAAATTTTGAAAATGTATTGTTTATAGGATGCTAATGATCCTGAAGATTTGAGTAATGCTTATAAAGTCTCAATTTCCAATGATGGTGATATTCCTGACTGTTAGTCCTCCACGTGGTGCATCCTGGACTAGGTGCCCCTAGGCATCTAGACTAATAACAGCAGGGTCCGAGTGCACAGCGGTATAACTGGGCTTCCGCTACGGCGGGTGGGTGCGAATATACACCCAGGATACTTAAAAGGTATCTAAAGGTATACGTATACCTATATGTAGCCCTTGGGCTAAGGGAGATAACCCTGACAAAAAATCAGGCGGCCTCGTCAATCTTTGCGAACAGTGGCGACGTCACAAGGATGCCGTCTACCAGTCAAGAAACTTTGTTATTTTTCCACGTTTGTCTACGCTTGTCAAGCCATCGAAATCGATCGTTCTACATGTCGTATAGATATGGGAAATAATGAAGAGATGACCACGTCACCAACCAAAATGAATGAATGAATGTTTATAGTAAATCTGTTCATTGATAATTTCCTAACGTTCCCATCCGCTAACAAGCTGGCGAATGATTCCTTGTAGTGGGGCTCTTAACATATAGATTTTGGCACAGGTTTAATTGCCTATTGTTCAGCTATATTTATTATAGGAAGTTTAAGAGAATTGTTAAATCCACTAAAAAATAAATCCATTTGGTTTGAACCATCCAGAATCTGTAATTTTTTAACAATTAATTTGTAAATTATTGACATTGATTTTTAAATTACTTGAATGAACTTATTATTCTGTCCGTTTTCTGGAACCATTTATAATTACTATTTACATTTATACATAACCGTTTATCTACTTACTCTAAATCATCATTTCTCCACCGTTATTTGATAAATTATAATTATTATATATTATACAAAACCCCTTTGCTTTGAAAATAAGCTTGGGACAATAAGACAACAATTACAGCAAAATAACAATAACAACAATAACAAAGTCTCGTTGGTATTAAAGATTCTGCAAATCGAAGATTGAGCTTCCTTTCGACTTTCACTCAATCCTGTCATCTGTGCAACTCTGTCATCCAAATACGTGCAATCACTTCCTTGCCGTTGGCTACCAAAATGGCGTCCTCTTGTATTGTTTCCGTAGCAGTATACATTTTTTACACTAGGCCAGGTTGCTAACCTTCGCGCTCAAACCCTCCTCTTTTATCTGGGCTTGGGACTGGCTAGATTGAATCATTTCTGATCCTTTAATTATTTTATTTTGTAAACATTGGTTTGATATATTTATTTCTGTTTTAGCTTTATCGCAGCTCATTTCAAATCCGGTCGATACATGGGGAGGGCTGGAACTCAAAGTTAACAGCTTAGTTTCTGAACAATCAATACTGCTTTATGCTGTTTAGAGCGGAATAGTTTTGATTGCTATACTGATAAAAAAGCGTATCACTTTAGCCAGTTACATTGTTATTTAATAAATTCCCCCCCCCCAAAAAACATATTCTACTCAAAACAAAAGACAAAACTTACTCAACGCTTTCGTTACAAATTTATCGTCATCTAGATTTAACCAATCAGGATTTTGCAACTTGGTCAGACCGAGTATTGGAGATTTGTCAGCCCGATTTGTGTTCAAATAAATCAACAAAAAGACAAACACACAACTCAAAACTTGTATACTCTTCATCATAATTTACTATTACAAGCTAGAACATTGTCAAACTGTGATTAAGTAATGCCCAAGAAAATTAGTATCGGGCTAATCCGAGGTCTATATATATATATACCATACATGTCTGAATATTTCTGTCTAATAATATGTATTAATGTACATTTGACATTTTTATCTGTTTGTATGCATGCATCTGCCATCTGCACGCTAAATTATCGATACAATTATTGGGTCTCCTCCGTCATTGGCTAAGTCAATTGGACAAACATAGCGGTACAATTTGTTTATCGTTTTAGCCCAAAAGTACAGGCACATGTGAAACAAAAATTTGGGCCAAAATATACCGAACATAAATCGATTTTAAAATTACACCATTTTGTGTATATTTGTGTGTTCTTCACCAATTTGTTTGGAATTTGTATGGGACGTTGAATTGGATAAATGCAACTGTTTAGGCTTTAAATTCAAATTTATATTATTATATAATCTTTTTATAAAAATATTTTTTGTACAACGTTCTAAACATATTCAAGGACACGTTTTTAATAATTTACATTGTACGTTTTAAAATATTGCCTAGTCTTTCAATATTTAACATAGTAGTAAATTTGATAATTTTGTTTTAACTTTTTTAAACTGTTTTACAAAAAAAAAGCTTTATTTTTTACATTTTTAAACTACGAAAATGTTAAAAATTTTATTTGTGCGCTGCACGTTAGATAAAGCGTCATCTTAATGCTTTGTATCTTTTATATTGTAATGAAATTCTTCTTTGATTTTTTTCTTATATTTTGTTTGTTTTATTTGCTTTTCCTAATTATCGATGTTATGCCTTTCCCTGCTTTTATTTTATTTTCTGAATCCAAGTATTAATAGGCGTTTTTTCAATGTGGACTTCAACTTTTTATTTGCTCAACAAACGTACCAAAGAAATGTCACAATCAAATCTAGTTACTTATCAACATCTCCCGGTTTTTTTTTCAAATTATTTGTCAAAAGCGGATTTAAACATGAACTTATTAAAAAGAATCATTATACATTTGTTGTAAAAATAGTTGTAAAAAAGTTAGGACCTGAAAACACTTTTCTGAGTTTAATATTTTACCACAAACGTTTTTTTGTTAAGTGGAAACACAACAAATCTGTGTTTATTAGAGTACCGGTTCCTGAAAGCAATGATAAATATAATATGATAAATGAAGTACTCCTATTTGGTTACTTTAAAAACTACTAGTTATGCTTTTAATGTTTTAATAAATTTAATGGTAAAATTTTGTTTTCTATTAGAAATAAATGGAATATTTTAATTTAAATAAAATATTAAATTTAATTGGTAAATAATAGGTTTTAAACTATAAAAATGAAAGTAAAATATTTCAGGAAACTAAATTAAACATTGTTGGTGGTTTATTTTAATAGTTTCGTAAACGTTCGTTTGTAACACAAAAGTTTTTATTATTACTAAAATTTTAATCATTATTTTTTTTGTAAAAAATTACAATTTTAATAGAATTAAAAAATTATTTAATTTATCAACTTTTTGATATTGTCACGTTTAAACGCATTGTAGCGGTGACAATCGACAAAGATAATTCGGAGTCACAGATAATAAACAATATTATTTTATTTTATCAAAAATTAACATTTAATTTTTGGGAATTAATATTCTTTAAATATTGACATTTTTTGTTTGAATGTGTTAACGGTACATACCGGTGGAAACGGCTATATAAACAACCGTTTCCACTCTGTTGAACACTTCCATCTACTACCCTCCATTCCACTTCCATTCGTTTCCATTTTGGTTTCCATTGTTCAATCCCGTTATCCAATCCCGTAAATTTTGGTAATAAACGTTTTTCTCGTCCAGTCTTTGCGTCCTTATTCATTACTCTACGTAATCAGTAAAAACATTAGATATTGGGAGAAATAGCGACTAGGCAATATTCACGCAACATTCGATGACAAGTAACGCTGCTTGTTCTACCAAACCGCTCCATTGCGTTAATTAGTAAACCGAGGCTACGAAATCTGCAAATTGGAGTCAGTTCACTACAGCATATTGTTTAAATAATTAAACTTTTGATATACAAAACATCATTTTTAAAATATTAAAAAATATTTTATTGACATTTTAGTTTATAAAATAACATATACAACTTTAAATAAACATATTTTAAAAAACTTTATATTAATAAAAATTTTAAGATAAAAACTTTAAGCATTTTTAATTATAATTTTATGTGTATACGAGTTTTTTATACGAAAATATTAAATTATTTTTAAATTAAAATATGTAACAAAAATAGAGCATTATACTTATAGAACAATTTTCGTTTATTATTATAAAAAATTAAATTACCCTTACTTATATTTAACAAATTGTTTCAGTTTCCTTTAGTAACAATATTTTTTATAAAATTGACTAATGTTATCATAATTAGGCGAAGTGAGGCGTTTGTCATACTGCACGTTTACTATATTTTCTTTTTATGTATTTAAAAAATTATTACAGTTTTTACTTTGTAATACAAAACGTGTTTTATAATAATTTTTGTACATTTATCATTTTTGCATATTCTATTATTCTTAACTTTTTATATATATATATTCCTCAATTTTCTGTTTTCATTTTCAAATATTTTTTGTGACACATCCCCCTTTATCTCACCCTCTATTTTCTTATTCCCCTTCTCAATAATTTGAGATGCATTAATACCAACGATCAGACGAGTTTTTCCTACTCAGCTCATGTACAAACCTCAAACCTATACCATTTAACATTAAATGCTTGTTTTATTTCTATTTAAATTTTATTACGTTATAAATTTATTGCAAAAAAACAATGTTTATATGCTAAAGCTATGTTCAATGGTTTGAGAAATACTTTTTCAAAAACTATGTTACAAAAGCAATTATTGATTTAAACATATTTTTTTTAATACTTTTTTTGCTTATGTTAATTATATAAGACATTTTTTCTATTCATTGACGCTAAATATATTTTTTGTAAAATTTTTGAGTCAATAATAATACTAATCATAATAATGTCATATTTTTAAACGCTGCCAATGATAATAAAATCATATAAAAAATTACTTTAAATCAACGTTTACAAGTCTGATAATTTTAATTACTTAGTTAGTAATGGAATTTGTTTACTATTAAGAATTAAAGTATTGTAATATTAATAATTATTGCTTTAATGATGATTTAATGCAATTTTATATTACAATTAAATAAAATGCAATAGATACTGCTTTCATTTTAATATTAATATTAAAAACAACTATAAATTACATTATTATAAAATTGCAATGTTTTTAATAAATATAGAAAACCTGTTATTAATTGTTTTAACAAACAAAAAGAGTATTTTAATAATCTATTAATAATATGTCATTTTTAAAAATGTATTACGTTTTGTAACGGTGATAATCGACAAAGATAATTCGGAGCCACAAATAATAAACAATATTTTATTTTATCAAAAATTAACATTTAATTTTCGGGAATTAATATTTTTCGAATATTGACACTTTTTGATTGAATGTGTTAACGGTACATACCGGTGGGAACGGCTATATAAACAACCGTTTCTACGCCGTTTGAGACTTCCGTTCGTCCAACATTCAGTCGGTTCCATCTTGGTTTCCGTCGTTCATCTAGAAATCCGATTCTGTAGAATTTGGCAATAAACATTTTTCTGTCCAGTTTTTGTGTTTTTATTTATTACTCTATGTAAACAGTAGAGACCTTAAATATTGGGAGAAATCGCGATTAAGCATTAAATTACACAACCTTCGTCGACAAGTAACGTTGCTTGTTCCATCAAACCGCCCCATTGCGTCAATTAGTGAAACTAAGCTACGTATCCCGCATTGGAGTTAAGTTCACTAAAGTTTTGTTTAATTAAATAATACAAAATAATATATTTACTTAAAACATTTTATTAAAAAAAATTTGTAGCATTATAATAGTAGAAGTACTATGTTAATTATATTACTAAACTGATTAATTATTTAGTTTTTAATAGCAATTTAAACAAATAAAAATACATCTTAGATCCAAACACAGACAAAAAACTGTTAAAATTATATTTTACAAAATTAAAAAATGTTTTTTTTGCAATAATTATTATTTCTTAAAAAGTAAATAAAATATAGATATACGTAATGCAATTTATCATTTTTTACTTTTTTATTTACCCACATTACAATTAAGTGACAACTACTAATATTAATTTCATTCTCTTTTTCTCTCTCTTTCTTTTTCTCTCTCTCTCTCTTCATATATATATATATATATATATATATAATGTTTAGTACCGGTGGTAAGATCTTAACCTATGTCTAGCCAGGCTCAAATCAAGGACTGTACTGCTAGACCACCACGGCAAATATATGTATTATATATATAACGGTACAGCGCCACCGATACTATATACAACCCGTCATTTGTCTTCTATAAATGCCCATTTGTTAAAAAACATTAACAATCAAAACAAAAAAATTATAAATAAGAGTATATAATTTATTTTTTATAATTATCTACAATTTATTACAATTAATTTTTAGTACATTAATAGCAACAAATATTTAATTAATAAAATAAAATTATAAAGTAATTATAAAGTTTTATAATTTATTTATTTAATATTCACTTGCGAGGTAAAGCGTGTGTTACACTGCACATCTATTAGAGCGTTATTCATTCTTTTTTTTCCTTCTTTTTTGATGATTTTTCTGTTTACAATTTTTGCTCGTTTTCCATAATCGTTAATTTCCACCATCTACCTTGATTTTGTCTTAATTTCAAATTTTTTTCTGAGATTAATCCTTTTTTATCTCACCATCTATTTTATAATTTCTCCCTAAATCTTATTAATATCAAAAAAAGTTTTGCTTCTACTCAACTCGTGTATCAACCTGTAACCTGTAATATTAAATATAAAAGTAACACGGTATAGCTTTTAATAAAACTTTTGTTTATTAAAAAAATTAAATTGTATTATTTTTTATTATAAATAAAAAATATTATTATAAATTTTTAAATTGTAAAAATGTTTTATGTAAACATATTTATTTTAACAAGTCCAGTTTTATAAGGTGGCCTTGGGATATTTTTAAAAAGTTGCATCACATGTCTATTACTAATTTTCGAAGTCCTAGATATTGTCGTAATATTTTATTTCATTAAATTTTTTAATGTTTTTTATAAAAACGTTTATACATGTAGTAGTTCTAAGTAAACATGTTTAAATTTTGATTTAAATAATACCAATATGACAAGGAATATATATATGGGATTTAACATTTTAGTTTTTAAATATATGATTTTTAGCTTAGTTTTTCAGCTATAGTTTATTTTTAAAGTTAATATTAAACATTTTTTATAAAAAAATTATTGCATTATACATATCGGTTAATTATTGTATTTATCTACAGATAGTTGATTTTGTATAACTTTTTATTAAACATCGTTTTCAAATGGAATTACCAGCTTTTGATATGTTGTGGGCTACTTCAAACAAGCTTGACGAGTTGGAACAAGCTTTACAGGAGTTGGATCAATGTAAAATGTTTAAAGTTTGTTCAATTTTTTTTATTTTACTCAATTATGTAGAAAAGCAATAGCTTTAAACGAGTTCGGAAAGGTCGAGGATTGTACGGAACGCAATTTAATATTGAAAACAATCAATATTATCAACCGGTAAAGGAATGTTGTGATGAGGAATTTTATACGGAAGATGAATACAAACGTCATTTAGAGTCTCATGTTAAAGTAAATTGATTTTGATGATAAATAGTTGTATTTAACTGCAACTAGTAAAACATGATTGTGTGTTTCTATATAATTAATTTTTTTAATTTTTATTATTTAGTGTTCCGTTGAATCGTGTCCTTTTGTTGCTCACACAAAGGCTATGAAATTACACAATGAAGTGGTAAGAATATATATATATATATATATATATATATATATATATATATACTGTCATTAATTTTTTATCCCTCTATAAACTTGAGATTATTGACAATGAAGTTTTTTTAAAAATTAATGATTGATTAAATTGTATTTTTATTCAACTTTAAACATTGGAATGTTATTGCCAAGCTCAATTGATTAAAAGCTATACTTTTAAGTTTATCATCTTGAACTTTATAGTTTAGAGTTATTAGGTAAAGGATTTTGCAGTTAATTGTTGCACTTAATGTTCGGTAATTTATTTATTAATCAGGGTTTGTAGTTTATTTAATTTTATTTATTTTCATTGTTACAATTTTACCTTTTTTGTTTAACCGGTTTAGGTTCATGGAAAGGGTTATTTTGATGCTATTTATTGTGATAGTTCTGACAGAACCGTATCCACTTGGAGAGATGCCAGAAAAAGGTTAGTTTAGTTTTTATAATTTTTGGTTTACTAATTTTTATTAGTAGATGTTGCAGTATATTTATATATATTATATTTTGGTTGGTGACGTGGTTACTTCTTTATTATTTCCCATATTTATACAACATATAAACAATCGACTTCGATGGCTTGATAAGCGTAACAAAAGTGGAAGAATAACAAATTTTTTTGGCTGGTAGACGGCATCCTTGTGACTTGGTCACTGTTCGCAAAGATTGACGAGACTGCTTGATTTTTTGTTAGGGTTAGCTCTCTTAGCCGAACGGCTACATATAGTATACGTATACCTTTAAATGCCTTTTAAGTATCCTGGGTGTATATTCGCACCCATCCGTTGTAGCGGAAGCCAAGTTATACTGCTGTTATTAGTTTAAATGCCTTTCAGCACCTAGTCCAGGTTGCACCACGTGGAGGACGAACAGTCAGGAATATCACCATCATTGGAAATTGAGCATTACTCAAATCCTCAGGATCATTGGCATAGATGTTAGAATAACTTTTTATATATTTTTATGTAGAAATTATCCAACTCTTGAACGTGTGCAAGTTCAAAATGAATTGATCAAAAACCGTATTGAACGTGGGCAAATTTTTGAAATTAATAAATCAAGGTTAGACATTTAAACTTAATAAAATGATATAATATTCAGTTAAATTTTTTGTTTGGTTCATATTGTGTTGATATATTTTTTCTTTCTTGTGTAGCCTTTAAAAAGATTAAAAATTTTTAGTGGAACTTAACAGCGAAAAAAGTAAGTTAGTGGCAATGTCACATTTTTATTAATTCCCAATTCGCATAGCACCTTGAACAATCCCCTTCCATTGTTCACGATTTTCGGAGGCGTGTAGGGATATGTCAGCTCATCAATTTAGCCATTGTTTCCAAGATAAAGTCTCGATCGAGACGGTGTGAAGATCGTGCCAAACAGCATCCGTCCAAGTACGTTTCTTACCACCTTTCCTCTTTCCTATCGGCATTTGAACAAGTCAGGGTTACGATGCGTGCGAATTTTTTATTAAGAATGTGTCCAAACCAGCACAATCTTTGTTGTCACGATACCAATGAAGGAAGATTGTGAAATTGGAGGTTATCTCGAATCTATTTTACTCAGTACTTTTGTTTGGGTTTAGCTGTCCAACTGAAAATAGAAAAAATTATGAATTGTGATTATTTGGATTATTATAATTTTATTCTGTATACACATTGTTTTTTTTCAAGATTTAAAAATCGTAAATCGAGTGTTGTTAACACAGTTCACATGCCTCAATCACCTACTTTAGAAACATTGCAGGTGAGTTTTGATTGTGCATGTAAACATTCTGTTTGTGCGCATGTATGTTTTTGTATAATGATTAATATTAATAATAAAAGTAATGATATTTTACCAAAAGTCTGCAAAAAACATCAACTTTTGCAATATGCACTTAATGAGCGACACTTGAAGTGTGCTGACTTTAAATGTTAATTTCATCCCGAGTTGAACACCTTTAGTGATCTCTGTTAGTTATAAACTGAGGATCAATTAAGTAATTCATTTGGACTAGGAGGCTTAGCATAAATAAAAGTACTGAGTTTGTGTGCTACAATGTCCGTCCAAATTTTCCGTTGGCCGCCTGACTTAGTGTTTTAAATATTTTGCATCAAATATTTAATTAATAAACTCAAGATAATGCTACACTTTATTTTGTGCAGTTTTTAAGGTAACAAACAAAAGTGTTGGTGATAATGTCCTACCACCGTTTTATATACACAGTTAATTATATGATAGTAATGAAGTTTACTTGCCAATAGATGGTATTTTGCAACAGTGGAACTGCTTACACAAGTTGACAAAGCGGTTTGACATTTTGTCAAGGTTATTTTTCTTGGTCCATGCTGTTATTAGCCTAGATTAATGGCGCAGATTTTTGCTTCGTTCTATGGATATTATTATTTTTTCTAACAAAAGCCTGTCCAAAGTCAAGAAATGTCTTCCAATCATCAACCGTCTCCATTCAGTTTAGTATCAGTTGACTACGGCAGTGACACTAATTCGGCAGATGAATTGAATCGAAATACCGGTCGCCCTCATTCAAATGCTCAAACAAAAGCAGATTGCCAGGAAGAAGAAGAAATTGTAAGCGATTTTATTTTTTAGATAGATGTTCTATTTATTTACCGTTTGTTTGATTTTTATTTTTACTCGCAACACAAGTTTAAGGAGGTTATCTAACAATTAGAAATAATGAGAAATTTATTAATTTTTAGAAATAACAATTGTCTAAAGGAGTGATTTCTAGAACTATTCGGTATTTAATGTCGTTTAACTTGTTACCAATGGTGAATAAAAAGAAGAGGCACTATTGAAAGGCAACACTGTATTGATAAAGCTGTTTGAAGAACAAATAAGCAAAATTCAAAATTGTTGGTTTGTCACCTCTTTATTATTTCTATATTTGTAAGGCATATTAAATGATCGATTTCGATGAGTTGATAAGCTCAATAAACGTAGGGGGATAACAAATTTTTTTGGTTGATAGATGGCATCCTTTCTGTGGCGTCAATGTCCGCGAAGATTGACGGGGTCGCCTAATTTTTTTGTCAGAATTATTTTTCTTAGCCCAAGGGCTGCATATGGTATCTATGTACCTTTTAAATACACTGAGTGCTTGCTTGCACCAGTTATATTGCTGTACATTCGGTCTCTGGACCGCACCACATAGAGGAAGAACAGCCAAAAATATTTTCACCATTAGAAATGAAATCTTCAGGATCATTAGGATTCCGCAATAATAACAAACGTTTTTGATAACTAATCAATTTGCTTAATGATTGGTTGAGTAATAGCTTTAACAATAACCGACTAATAGGGAAAAGGAAAATTGATGTCAATCAATACCCGATAACACTAATTTGTACTTTATAGTCAGTTATTTCGTTAAATGTTCTGTTTACCTATCAATTAGTATTTCGCAATATTCAAGGCTATTTTTAATATTGGCTACATCTATTTTTAGTGGCCAGAAAAATCCATTTCCGTTCGTAAGCGGAGACGACGTGGAAGGAAATCAAAACCGAATCAAGATACAACCGATATCGACGATACAACAAATATGAAAACTGATCAACATGGTGACGATGACAAACCTTCAAAAAATCCATTTTCCTCGCATCTCCTTGTCCAATTACAAAAGAAACGCAAAAAGTGTCTGACTGACATTAATCGAATTCATAGCCGGCCTACTCTATTGCAAATGGTATTCATTTTAAAGTATTTATGCAGTTGTTGTTTTATTTTTAAAAATTGTTTTTTAGCGACATTTTTAAATAGCTAATATATTACTCTAAGTTAGCATGGTTCTCGTGTTCTTTATGACTTTAAATTCTATTTCTAACTGTTATAGAATAACGCTACCAAACTGTTGTATAACATGTTGATCCATATTGATCCAATTTATGAATTATTAATCTCTGTTGGCAAAATTGGGGCCATTTATAGTAGGAAATTTTGTCTTAGACAATGAAAGTTTAATCAGTAAGAAAGTATGAACAAGTATACCACAGAACAATTTTGTCATAGTAGACGGCTTTGATATGCGTCACAAAACTATTTTTGTCAGTAAGATATCAACCTGGTGGGAAATAAATAATCAATTTTTAATGTGGTTGTAATTTTTATCTTTTATTTCGTTTAGTTATTATCTGAAGATATTTGCCGAGAACGCAATCAGCTGATGCAATGTATACGCTTTGTCGTGAACAACAATTTTTTCTTGGATCAATCAAGTTGAATTAATATTTTTTGTGATAATTTAAAAATATATTTTTCTGAAGAAAGGCATAGTGAAAATAATTGTTTTTGTTAAAAGTGAAATTGTATAAGATATGTACGATTGGTTTTTATGTAGAACAAACTGGTATATTTTAGATAACTAGAACTGTACTGTTTTTTATCAGCAAGGTCTAGCTTCGAGTGTTTTCACGAAATTGAGCGATAAATTATTACCGAAATAGAGTATAGGGGCGTTGATATTTTTACTAAAAATCGAATTAATGTATCTAATATTGTAAACCGATAGTTTAAGTTGCGTTAATATTCTAACAGTTGCAGTTTTTACCGTGGTGTATTATTATTCGCTTCTATAGTGAATAATGATACCAATACCACATACTACTGTAAAGCTTGTAAAGTCATTGTTTTCAAAACAAGAAGATCTGAGTTTAAGGTAGCTTCGTTGTTGCAAACATGTTACTTATTGCTTTGCAGAACATATGATTACATTTCGTTAACGTTTTAGCAGAAACTTATTTTAAAACATTAATGCACCTGGCTTTAACGTAATCTGCGCATTAATAAACGGTAACTTTATTTAGTAGCTTTGTATTCGTGTCAACCTTTTAGAGTAGTTTGATTTGGCTTGTCAAACAAGTTGTTACAAAAAGAAAGGATGTTGAGATAATCTATTTGCTGACACGATTGTGTTCAGTTTAATAAAATAAAAAATAGTTTATCAATTATTTACAATGTTAAAAAAGTTTTTTACATTGCTGATTAAAGTAATTTACTTAATTTGTTAGTTTTCATAACATTTCCACTCGTTACAGATCTCCAACTATTGTCAATTATTATCTACTAAATTGTATTCTAAAAACTATAGCATATATAACTAAAACTATTGGCTAACAGTGTAGATATTAATTTACTTGTGCTGTTAAAATTAATTATCTACAAATGTGATTTACATAAACTACTCACTTTTTAGATTTACTAAACAAGGATTATAAGATGCTATGTAACTAAAAGTAATAAAATCTACACTAAAACATAAATATCTAAAGTATTCTACACAATAACTTGTAACAGGTTGTTTTCAGGATTTAGGATTTTTCACGAGTTGAGTAGGCCAAAACGCCTTTCAGTACTCGGTTCTCAAATTGTCTCAAATTTTTAAGAGGAAAAATGAAATAGATGGTGAGGTAAAGGGGGATTAGTCACAGAAAAAATATTTGAAATCAAGGTAAAATCAAGGTAGATAGTGGAAGTTAACAATTATAGAAAACGAGCAAAAATTATAAATATGTAAAAATAATATTAAAACAAGTTACGTATTACAATGCAAAAACACTGCAATAATCTTCAAAATAGAAGAAAAGAGAAAAGGATGAATAACGCTCCAATAGACGTGTAGCGTGACGCTGTCTCACCTCGCGAGTGATAAATTTTGAGTAACAAATTTTTGAACAATTTTTTTAATTAGTAACAATAATTATAATTTTTAGTTTATGCACTTATTTATGAAACGTTTTAACCTAAAGTTAAAGATATTAACAATCGTATTTTTAAGCAAAAACTCAACTAGCATTAAAAAATTAATTGTTGTCATTTTTTTTAATAACAGAAAAATATTCATTTTTATTATAAATTTATATATGCAAAAAACGATTTTTAATATTGAAAATATTTAACATGAGTGAAAGTATATTTGATATTGTTAGTCATAGCAATATACAAACACATTCTCGACATTCTTCCTTAAGTTTTAAATTAAACCCTTTGTAAAAAATACTTTAATAATTTAAAGTATGTTAATTATTATTTTTAATTTAATTCGTGTATTTAAAAATTAAAACAATAAATTTGAAGGTTTATTTAAATACAAACACTTGAGAAATATGTAATTTTTTAATTAATACATATTCAGTGTCATGAAATAGACAATGTATATTTATTTCTTCTGGTAACAATAAATTAGGTTAATAAATAATTCTGTAAAAACTATTTTAAAAATGTAGTAATTAAACAAATTTTAAGATGTAAAACAACAAAATATATTGAAATTTATTATATTTTTTTAACAAACATAATTAACAAGCAATTCTTAGTAGTTAAAAATATTAAAAACAAAGCAATTTAAAATTATTTTAAAATTGAATGAAATTTATTACAATGATGTGCGGATACATTTTTACAATATCTTAATAATAATTTTTTTTAATTACAAAAATTATTAATAATTAATTTAAAAAAAAAAAAATTTTAATTAAATTTTTGTGTTTATATTGTTTAAAAAAGTAATCTTTTTACTAAACAAATTCGATTTTATTAACTAATTCAAGGTCAAGCATGATAACAATGTGTTTGTGTGAAGTTTGATTATGTAATAAACATTTTTAATATTAAAAATATTTAACATGAGTGAAAGTATATTTGATTTTGTTAGTCACAACAATAAACAAACACATTCTCGACATTCTTCTTTCAGTTCGTTTGGGTTAGCACATATTTTACCTTGTTTTATGTTAAAATTTTTGTAAAAAATACTTTAATAATTTAAAACGTGTTAGTTATTATTTTTTATTTAATTAATGTATTTAAAAATTAAAACAATAAATTTGAACGGTTGGTAATGATTTTTATATAATTTAATACATACATTTGAGAAGTGTAATTTTATATATTTATTATTATTTTTTTTAAATGTTAGTGTTTTAACAGGCATTGTAATATGTTTTAAATATATGTTTTTTATTGCATAATAAGGTATAAATGAAGTTTAAATATATTTAAAAATTAATTTTATAAATAGGATATTTAAAACATTATATTTTATTATTAAAAAATTAATTTTTTGAATAAGTTTACAATACTTGCATGCGAAATTATAATGCAAAATAGTAATTTCAACTATATAGTAGTGTTACTAACGTTTTAAAGGATTATATATATATATATATATATATATATATATATATATATATATATATATATATATATATATATATATATATTGTAAAAATATAATTTTTAATAATTATTATGGATTAACGTTTATCTAATTATAGTGATAAATGATCTATTATGTTAACATTTTTGTCAAAATAAATAATGTATCCCTTTTTATAAATAAAAGAATAAGTTAATTGTTGAATTAAATATTGTTTTAAAAATTTGTATATAATTTATGCAAACATTATGAATAAATAAACTTGTTTAGTGCATTACTGCTTTTTGTTTTACATTTAATTTTATTCAAATATAATGGGTGGAAATTTATTTAGAATTACGGACAAAAATAGTTTTATAACGTTTTTTAATATTAATATAACTAGGTTAAAAGTTAAGATGTGGTTTGCTGAAATAAAAAGGTTTACATTTTTTTAAACGTTATTTTATGTATTTACTTTAATTTATTTACTTTTTAGTGTTTAATTTGATTGAATTTTAAATAAGCACGTTTTCTCCAGTATCTTTATGTTCTACAATATTTTAATTGAATCAGTTCTAAATTTAGTGATTATACTTAGATATTGTATTACATTAATTTAAAGTTTTAATAATTTATATTTTATTTACAGTAATGATGTAAAACTAGTTTAGCTAAACAATGTAAACATCAATTTTAATTTGTGACCATTTATTATCCTTCATCCAGGGTATTATTTTATTAGCCATGCTCACTCATGAGTCATTCGCATTTCATATATACTGACATATTTGCACACTATAAATTATAACATGCCTCTTTACACATATCATATTGAACATGACTTTTAAATATACGTTGATTTTGATTTATTTTTTTTAGCCTATGTAATTTAACTTTACTTATTTATTTTTGGACTAATGTTAGACACTGCTAATTGTATTGTATTTTTATAATTGTACATATTTTTTGTGTGCTGAAAGCTACTTCTACTGAAGTATCTAAGCCAATAACCATAAATAAAAAAATAAATAAATAAAATAAATTATAAATTGTGTTTACACACATTTGCGTTATATATTTTTGAAAAAAGCGTAGGATTATTTATTAAGGTTAGTAATTAAAAATTTAACAAAATAAGTTTAATGTGTTTTATGAACTGGTTATTGTTTAACAAAAACATTTGATTAATTTATAATACATTTATTACTTTTTATTACAAAAATTAAAATGTTTATTTTTTTAATTTAGAAATTGTTAATGAAGTTAATTAGTGTTTTTTTAAAGTTAAAATGAATTTATTTTATTATTTATTTTATTTGTGGTTGCTACCTTGAATATTTTTACGGGAAACATCTATCAGCAGTGGATATTTTAGCGAAACCGAACGTGGGCCCGCATTTTAGTGCTGATTGTGGGATTTGAACCCATGTCCACTCATGTCCAAATCGAGCGCTCTACCGCTAGATCACCTCGGTTTACTAAAATTTTAGTTTTAGATATGGTTACTTTATTATTATTTCCATATTTTTGGATTATTTCAAACGATTACCTTCTGTATTTTCAAATAATTGAATGAATAGATAAAATTATTTATGTTATCATTACGTGTTGGATGTAAATAACCCTGATGATTTAAGTAATTTTTATGAAATTTTAATTTCTAATAATGGCGATGCGTTTCACTGTTCCTCCACGTGATACATTGTGAATTAGGTGCATTCAAATGCCTATACTTACATAGCAGGGACTGAGTACAAAGCGGTATAGTTGAGCTTCCGCTTAGGTAGGTAGCTGCAAGTATGCACTTACGGCACTTAGATAAACGTATGCCATATGTAGTTTTTGGACTAAGGGAGATAACCCTGAAAAAAAATCAAGCGGTTTTGTCAATGTTTGCCAATATTGGTACAGTCACAAGAATACAGTTTGTTAACGAAGAAACGTTCCTATTCTTCTATTTGTTATGCCTATCAAGCCAGTTAGTTTTATTTATTTAATACAAATGGTAGAGTTGGTCGTGTATTAAATTCGGAACTGGATTTTGGTTTTTCCGCCGACACTAAATGCCGGACCTTGTTGGCGTTTACTAATGTTTTCCTTAAATTAATGAAGCAGTAAAAGCCAAATAAAATATATAAATTAATAGTGATTTTAATTTTTTTCAAACGTACATACGTCATTAGGATATGCTAATGATTCTGAGGTTTTGAGTAGTGCTTATAAAGTATTAATTTCCAACGATTGTGATATTTCTGACTGTTCCTCCCCCACGTGGTGCATCTTGGACTAGGTACCCACATGTATCTAGACTAATAACATCAGGGACGGTGTGCAAAGTGGTATGACTGGGTTTCCACTTCGGCGGGTGTGTACAAGCATACACCCTGGATATTAAAAGGTATTTTAAGGTATATGGATGTGTAACCCTCGGGCTAAGAGGAATAACTTTAGCAAAATAGCAGGTGGATTGTTCATGCTAACATTGGTGTCGTTACAGTCAAGAAACTTTTTTATATTCGTGTTTGTTACGCTTATCAAGTTATAAAAGTTGATCGTTCAATATGCCATACAAATTTAAAAATAATGAAGAGGTGATTTGAAATAGGTACTTCTATGACCAATTGCTGTAAAAAATAATTATTGGTTTTCAATATAAAATTTATTTTTGCTTTTTTTGTTTGAAATATTTAATTTAATTTTTTAAGCTTTGATTGTGTTACATTTTGTTTGTTGTATATGTTTGTAAAAAAGAGTAACTGTATTTTAAATGTGAGTATTAATTAGATAACATTATATTACTCATATTGTAAACACAACTGTATTATTTGAAACTCATACTTGAAACAAAGTAAATAAAAAATGTGCCATTTAACTCTACGTATTATACGGTTTTTGTTGAAAACATTTCAAAATAGAGTACTCAGTCAATGCTCAATTCTGATTTGTAGATTTTTAAGTAACCAATCAACGTCGCATTTTTCAGTTTGCACATTTCCTGTTTATTAATTTTATGTATCAATATCGCATTTTTGGTATGTACATTTCCTGTTTATTTTGTTCATTGTTGCAAATAAATAAAAATGTTCTGTTAATTTATTATTAATTTTTAGGTAAGTTTTAGCCTAAATTTGCATTTTTTTAATAACCATGTAAATTTTTAACACAGTTGTGCCAGTGGTTGAATTTTGGGATGTTAATGAATTTGAGGTTTTTGGATAGTGGTTATAAAGTTTTCATCTCCAATAATAGTGATATTCCTGGACTTTGTGCTCCGAGGCATTTAGAATAATAACTGCAGGGACTGAAACTACAGCGGCATAACAGGACTTCCGCTTTGGCGGATGAGTGCAAGCATACATCCAGAGTACGTCATATGTAGCCCTTGGCTAAGGGATATAATCCTGAGAAAAAATTAGGCTGTCTTGTCAATCTTTGCAAACAGTGGCGCCGTCAGTTTGTCTATTGGTTCTTTAAACAGCTTTTCCAATGCAGTGTTGTCTTCCAATACCGACTCTTATTTTTATTCACTATTGGTAACAATAAAAAAACGACGTTTGGTACCGAATACTTTTAGAAATTATTCTTTAAACAACTGTTATTTGAATGAATGGTAGCATTTGGACAATAGTTTGACGTCTTTATCCTAAATGTTCACTTGCTAACAATGTTTCTAGTGACAACATTATCCTAGATTTCATTTTGAAGAATAACCGGTACATTATCACGAGTAATCTATACAGAGAAGGGTGTTTTTTTAGCGTATTTGATCATCAGAATTTGCCCTGTTGACCAAGGCATTTAATTGATTTTTGTAATAGTTTTGACTATTTAGTTACATCCAGACGAACAATGTTTAAACCGCCTTTCAGTGTGGAGCAAGCAGTGATATCCCTAAATAGGGTTCCTTTATGATAATACTTAGGGTGACACCGATAACCGTTGTCACCTTCTTGTCAACACATTAACGTCCAAGTATCCGTTTGGTGCGCTACTGTTTATCTGAAACAGCAGTTTGACTAATTCTCTGTTTTGTCAGAAACAGCCTACTCAATCATTGTGTCTGGAATATCGATTTATTGTTTCCGTATTTTTAGACGCCCACAGTATTGACTTGTCATTGAAAGATAGCCCATTAGTTTATTTACAGTTACTACACACGTGTCAGATTAGATGTAAATGATGCCATCACATTGCAATTTTTCTCTAGCCTCATAACTGTCAACGATTGGTTGGTTCGTTGCATTTACACAGATGATCATTTAAAGATAGACACACACAAGGACATGTGGCAATAAAAATTATTTTAATTGCGTTTTTAGAAGCGATGTTCGTCATTCGTTAGATGAACTAGACACAGCCATATCGATGTACGCTGACTACGGAGTCGAACAACCGTCATATATTGACAATCAACCGGAAATGTTGGATTGGAGCAGCACTTTACGCAGTTCGAAAACGAAGCCCGATGCATTCGTCGAAGAGTCGTTGGATTATAACAGTGCGTTGTTTTGTGTTTTTCTTTTGGTAACAAATGTTCTTATGCGAACTCGGGGGGGGGGCGGAAATAAATGTTTTTTATTTATTTACCACGTTTACGCGCGTCTTTCAGCAGTGGACATTTTAGCGAAGCGTGGGCTCGCATTGAGTGCCGGTAGTGGGATATGAATCCATGCCCATTGTGGTCCAAGTCGAGGGCTGTACCGCTAGACCATCCTGCCATCTTGTCCGCTATTCTTGACGACGAGACGATTTTCTTTCGGGGTTGACGCCAGTTGACGAATCCACAAGCGTAATCGGCTACATGTGGTAAATTGATATCTTTTAGACATTTTGGGTATATGGTAACACTCCTTGACTGAGCAGTAGTCCAATGAAAGCCAAGTTATAACGCTGTGCACACGGTCCCTGCTGTTATTAGTCTAGATGTTTGTGGGCACCTAGTCCAGGATGCACCACGTGAAAGAGTAACAGTTAGGAATATTATTATTATTATTATTATTATTATTATTATTATGAGAAATTGGGACTTAATGAGCATTACTCAAATCTTCAGGATTATTAGCATCCCACTGACACAATAATACCGTTTATTAGTCAACAAACTTTACTTTTTTCTTGTACAATGTTTTCTTAACTACTATAGATGTGCTGTACAAATATGCAAATAGTTAAGTTATTCGATCACATCATCTTCAATCATTGTTTGCTCTTGTGTAATAATCTGATTGGTCTTCAATATCACACTTAACTGTGGTGCATTGTTTAAATTATTGATTGGCTGATAAAACCGACAAGTAAAATATTATTTATTACTTGTCTCAAATTGATGTTAAATATATAATTCGACTTTCAAAATTGTTACAACATTTAAGCTTATTGAAAAAGTTGTTTTAAAGTTGTAATAAGTTGAGTTGTAGAGCAAGGTGGGTTGGGTTTTTTTTTCACTACGGGAAACGTATCTTTCAGCAGTTGACATATTATCAAAGCCGAATGTGGGCCCGCATTGAGTGGGCCGGTGGTGGGAATCGAACCCATGTTCGAACGATGTACCGCTATACCATTTCTCCTCAGAAATTTGAATGCTATCACTATTAAGTCTGGATCAAGAAGGAAGAGGGGTTATAGTGCAAAGAAACAACAAGAGAGAGTATTGTTGGATTAAATTACGATAGAGTTAGAAACAAATCAATTCTGATAACAGGATTGAATGCTAAAACCGAATGAAGGTTTACTTTTCAATATGTAATAACGTAAGAACATGGTAAAGCATTTTTGGATTAAATATGGACTTTTTCGATGAGGCTATCTGGGTTTTTGTTACAATATATTGCAAGATAGTTTTTAAATAATTTGGATGTATACCTACACTTATTTATCAAAACAGAAAACAATATGTACTGTTATTTACATGGTTTGGAGTTAGGTATATTATCGTTATTAGAATAGACTACATAAAAAAAATTTAGTTAGAAACATTCAACTTGTTTTACCAGGTGATTAGACTTTTGACTACTATTGAACCAACTTTGTTTCCAATATTTTATTTAAATTGCAATTAAAATCACATATTATTTACTTTTTATGTTTTGTACAGGCCTACCTCCACCTCCTTCGCCCAGTCAACTTGAATTGTGTTCAACTTCTATTTTGAATACTTCAACTGAATTGGCTTCTAATGCATATCCTCATCCTTATTCTAGAACGGCAAACAAAGAACCAAATGGATTTCAGGTTTGAATTACAAAAAATTGTTTGATGATTAAGTTTTTCAATATTATAACACAAAGCAAATAAGAAAATAAGAAAACAGTAGTGTAAAGCAAAAGTATATTGATGCAGTAGTTTGAAAAAATAAACCTTAATATATTTATTACCACATTTTACGAAAAGGAAACATGAAAACAATGAATGATAATGATTGGATAATAAATAACCAATCAAATTAAAGCGTTTAGAATAATCAGCCAATTGCGATTCAGAAATTTGTTAACAAGACATCTAACAACAACAACCAATGATATTAATTAACACTTTTATACTCAGTTTTTCTGTTAAATGTTCTTTCTACTTAATACTAAAGTTTACTCCTAGCACTAAAATGGGTAGATGATAAAACCAACCAAGGGAAAAAGTTGCGAAAGAAGGAGCCAATAAGAGTCAGTTAACCTTTGTGTGTGAGTGTGTGATTACTCGTTAGTTGGGAGGATGGAAAAGTTTCAAAACGTGTGACCAAATTTGCACGATGACGCAATACAAATCGTATAGTGCTATGTAAATCTTGATTTTTCCACCTTATATACATTCTCAAGGTCAAACAATCTCCTTTTGATAGAACAATGCACTAACATGACTCACACTCACTCACGGAGGTTGACCAATAGTAATTTTTTTTAATTCTTTTTCCCTTGGTTGGTTTTATCATTTACCTATTAATTATCTCATGTTTGTAGTCAAAACAAAATGAACTGTTTGATTAGTAACCGGTTAGGTATTCTAACGATTTCCTAGCAGGGTTTGTGACTTTAACGCAATTTAAAACGTCTGAATTATGACTGAAGGTTAGTCGGTTTATGTTCCATGTGAGTATACTTTTTATCACAGCCTATTACATCTCACGTGACATTTATTACAATTAAACTAAGTTAGATTTTATTTTCACAGAATATCTTTCTGTTGCATAACTATTATTATTATATATATTATACAAAATCCTTTTGCTTTAAAAATAAGCATGGGGCAATAAGGCAACAATTAAAGCAAAAACAACACCAAAGTTTCGTTGCCATTGAAGATTTTGCAAATTGAAGATTGAGCTTCCTTT
>JAKXYG010000439.1:0-58165 GCA_025895645.1 Cardicola forsteri
TAATAATAATAATAATAATAATGATAATACTAATAATAATAATAGTAGCAATAATAACAGCATTAATAATAATAATAATAATAATAATAATAATAATAATAATAATGATACTACTACTACTACTAATAATAATAGTAGCAATAATAACAGCAATAATAATAATAACACTGCAAATCTTCGTTCAAGCAACAACATAACCAAAAACGGTTTTTAATATTTTCCAGTAAAATACGTTTTCAATAACTATAATGCGAATTAAAAAACGTGTTTTTTTTGTAGAAAAAACTTCGTTTTTCCAACATCGTATTGTATTAGTCCTCTAATAGATAATTAAATTTAAACTCACTAGAAAATTTGCAACATATTTAAAAGCTTAATTTAATCTGTTTCAGGTGTGAACACTAGTTTTTAAGTAGCCGAAGGTTTTTCCCAATAAAAATTAACCAACACAACTTAATTATTCCATGAACGATAGTGTACCACAACATTGAGAAGCAATAAAAACAACACTTATATCTAATTATCATACTTTAAAAGTTTGATAGAAGCAAGCAACAATTAATTAATTAGGATGTTTTTAAACTTACAATAATTCAATTTAAATAAGTTTAATGTATATACTTGAATACGCTTGACTGGTATTACACACACACACATACATATTTATACATATATTCACCTGATTTCAAAGTAAAATGCAATCTACAAAAAGCACTTCAATTAATTTTTGGTAACATTAATTATAAAAAAGAATAATTAAATTTTACTAATTGGGATACGCTTGAAAATGTGTTTACCTATTTCTGCTTACTTATAAGTAGTAGTTTAGTAATTAGAAAAATAATCGAGTAAAATTATTCAATGTAAACTTAATTTATTAATTACAGTTATATATATATTATATATTGTTAGGAAGACACCAAATCACGATCGATAAATGACTCATCGAACGAATCATAATGAAGTCCGAGTGTGTGACGGACAGCCAGTAGAGTGGATAACAAGCCCACTCCTATATATATGTTATGTGTAATTTGTAATATTTGATTCTGGTCTAAACCCCGTGTTGTGTTCTTGTTTTGAACCCTGGAACTAGTGGGCTGTAGCAAGTCAAAGTATCTCAACAATCCGCCCAACACCCAGGCATAACATATATATTAAAAATTTGTAAATTTATAGAATAAACCGCAATAATTAATTTTTTAATTTTTAGTTTATTTTTCATTGTGGTTAGTAACATGCCTATATTTGTATGGCGCATTAACCGACCGATTTCGATGGCGCAACAGACGGAACAGACAATAACTTTGTGACAACGCGAAGATTGACAAAGTTGCCTGATTTTTTGTCAAGGTTATGTTCCTTCGTCCAACGACGCAATCGTTTTTATGAAAAACGTATCTTTCAGAAAGTGGACGTTTTAGCACAGCCAAACGTAGGCATTTTGTGGGTCGGTGGTGGAAATCGAACCTATATCCACTCAACACGGAGTTAAATGACAGCCGAAGTAAAGGCTCATTTTTGATGTGCACGAATTTTAGTGCGATACATTTGTGGCACAATTATATGAAACAATTTATATTGTTTTGTGCTCCTCAATATTTGTTTGAGTGAAAACAGAGTTCATTAAATGGATTTTCTGTACAAACTGAGCAATGACGCTACAATGGAGCTGATAATTTGACTTGAATTTAACTGGTGCCAAATTTAATGGGGCAAAGGAAGAGGGTTAGAACAGAACTTGCTTCTTTTAAAAATATTGCTGAATAAATAACAAGATGACGCCATTCCATACAACTACGGCAAATAAACGATTCCGATGATGGAGTTAAGTAAAAGCCGGAAAAAATTAAATGTACAATAAGTAGTATCTGCAATATTAAGTAGTATCTGCAATATTAACAGTAGACAATAGGACCAACTATGGAAAAAACAATTTTAAGAAATTCTATTGATCAACCTTCGTGAGTAAGTGCAAGTCACGTTAGTGCATTTTTTTATCAAAACGGCATTTCTTAACCTTGAAAATGTAATAAGGTAGAAAAATCAATATTTAGTACTACGATTTGTATTACGTCATCGTTCAAATTTTGTCACACATTTAGAAACTTTTCCATCCCCAACTTACGAGTAATCACACACTCACACAAAAGGTTATCTGACTCTTATTGGCTTCTTGTTTCGCAACTTTTTCCCTTGGTTGGTTTTATTAGCTGCCACGGAAAACAACAATAAAATAAATCCTGTTGGTCAACCTTTGTAAGTAAGTGGGAGTTACGTTGGTGCATTTTTATATTTAATGGGGATTGTTTGACCTTGAAAATGGCAAAATCAATATTTAGCTAGTACCATACGACTAATTTTATGTAAATCGTGTGATCACACACTTACAAAAGGTTATCTAACTCTTGTTGGTTCCTTATTTCACTACTTTTGGTTTTACTATCTACCTGCAAATAGTCCTTTTCGCTGTCGATAGAACAGGTCAGCAAGGTTGTGATTGTACTTCCAATTGTCAACATTCAACATTAATCTTTCTTTCAGCATTTATTCAAATCTGTTGTTGGAATTATGTTACTTCCATTTATTGCTCACAGTTTTACAAAATGGAGTCCTCTTGTTCCATTTTATTTGTAGTTGACTGAAAGCTCAATTTTTGACGCTTGTCAAAAGTTTAAAGCACAATTACATGGAACGTGATTGTTAAAGCACGAAGGTTTTCTTACAATTTAAAAATAGTGATTTAAAATCCTTTTTAACAAAATTAAATTATAAATTACACAGGCTTATATGTATGTATATAAACTAAAAATTACTATTGAAAGGTTAAACAATAAAATAATTTAGCAAAACATGTTGTTATTACAAAATGTAAAATTTTTATTAACGCTTGTTTTTAAATTTTTTAAAAGTTTTTATTTTGGATACCGTTTGTATACTAGAATTCTACCTATTTTTGTTTACTGAAAGCTACTTCTATCAAAGCATTTAAAATAATAACAATTGTATATATATATATATATATATATATATATATAAAGTAAATTTGTGGATTAATTACAAAAAGAACATGAACTTCATTTAAATGTATAATTGTGATTTTAAGCAATTTCTAAATATAAAATTTGATTAAATTGTTTTGACTACTTATAAGTACTAATAAACTAAAAAATTATATTATAATTGTTTTAAAAAGTACATGTTAAAACAAGCTCATTTTTTTAAATAAATTAAGTTTTATTGGCTTAAAAATCAAATTTTAATTTTAATTTTTAAAATTAATTTAAACGCAAAAATTAAATAAAAGTAAAATGGTAATGACAATAATTAATTATTGTTTAATATTTATTAACTAGACACGAATTATTGTTTGGAATAGGTTTCTATTTAATAATAAATTAATTAAATTAACTAAATTATTTTTTAATTTAAAGTATTTTTAATTAAGTGTAAATTAATCGTATTAATTTTATTATTATAAATGGCTAGTTTGTAATAACGTCTTCGGTACTTCTTTATTTTTAATGTTTTATTTATATGTTTTAATTACAGGTTACAGGTTGATACACGAGTTAAGTAAGAGTAAAACCTTTTTAATCCTTGGTTTTATTTGTCAAATTATATTAGGAAGATGCAATAATAATAAATGAAATAAATAAATGGATAGGTAAAAATAACAAAGAGAAGGAGTCGGATTATTTAAACTTGGAATGTTTATGATGATTAGTTACCTTTTTAAGAACTGGGAATGATAACGTAGAAACTACTTTGGCAAAAAGGCTGTTCTATGGAGTAATTGTTTTATAACAAAAATAATAATTTTTCAATCTGGAAAAAACCCTGGGCTTTGTTAGCTTAAAATTATGCCTTCTAAGAGAGTTTTGAGCTAAAGTAAAGAAAGACGAAAAAGAGCCAAAATTAAATAATTGATGAGTCAGGATAAATTATTTGTGACGGCAACAAAGATAAATAAAACTGTTTAGTTATTTAATAGTTTTTTTAATTAAATAAGTATAAATTGTATACATATATGTTAACATGTTCTTTAAGTACTTGCAATAGGTGTATGCGTTTATCCAGAAATTTAAACTACATTGTAGCTATACTACACTGCAATGCCAATAACTTCTAACTAGTCATAAATTAAATATAAAACACATCAAAATTTAAAAAAATTATTATTATTAGAAATCGAGATTTTATAAACCTTATTTAATTTTTAAACATTATTACTTTTATTTTATAAAATGTTTATGAAATACTACACTAATTAATTTCATATTTTTATATTTTGTTGTGTCAGAAAGAAATATTAAAAAACATTAAATGTTATGTATTATTTATCAATAATTTTACTATAATTACAAATGTTATATATGTATATATAGTATTTTTAAATATCATAGACATTATTATTACTATTATTATTATTATTGTTATTATTATTATTATTATTATTATTATTATTATTATTAAGTTTTAATATCTCACTAGAGATACATTTAGCGTAAAATACATTTTTTTTATTAATATAAAAAAAGTAGTAATACAAATAATGGGATCGAAATGAAATAGAATGTCATATGTTAATGAATATAAATATAGTCAATATAGTATGCATGTGATTTTAAAAAATATTCAAAATTACTATACATAAAATGAGTCCTTATAAGGCACACTTGTTACATTATACTATAAGATGTCCAAATTAGTTCAAATAAATGCGTGGGTGAAACAATTCCTACTTTGATAAGTTTCTTAGTAGTTCAATTTTGCTTAATTCTGGATTGGTTAATATTCTGGATAAGTAAGGTAGATATGAATTTTTGTATTGATTAGTTTTGGCTTTCATGTGCAGGTAAGTTCTTGTTTTTCCAAAAGTTTTAGAATTGTTGAAAGCTGCATGTAGTGGGTGATTGCTATTACTTTCAATCCTTGATGGTAATTGTATACAGGAGTTAAAATGTTTATCAACAATATCATTCAATAAAATAGAACATTTAAATCCTGCAGATTTTGATACCAATGATATGCATCTTTTTAAAACAACGTAATCCTGTTTTAATAGACCAGCAAAAATTATAGTTGAACAATATAGTATCAAAGGATAAAAACATGATGTAATAAACAATTTAGTAATATAATTGTTAACATTTAGTTTTCTTAATTTTCTTATATAGTCACATAAGGATTTGAATAAGTGTTAAAATTGTATTTTAAAGATTGCATATGTATTGTGATTTTTAATGCAGGCATTATAATCGTTTAAAAGCAACAAAAATATCTACATGTACATAGTACACAATGTTTTTAAGAAGTAAAAAAATTGAACTAAATTAAAATATTTATTAACAATAAACATATTGTAAATAAAAATAATGTAAATAAATTATTAAATATTTTAATGCAAAATTTAAATCCCAAATTTATAATATTAATAACAATTAATTTTTGAAGACAATGTTTTATCAGTATTGACAATTTTTATTTAAACAAGTTATTAATTTTTATTTGTTGTAACGGTAATATAAACAACAGTTCCCCACACCATTCTGACTTCCTTTAATATTTCTTAAAGCTTTGATATCGGTTTCCATTGTTCCTTTCAATTTTTTTATTTGGTTTTGGGAGCGTGTAATTATTAGCAACAAATTTTTTCTACACGGTCTTGTGCTATTATTCGTTATTATTAGATAACTAATACAAACACAAATTATTAAAAATACAACTTATTTTGTAACATCCAGCCTGTTCGAACGATGCTTTTTGTATATTCGAATTAGAAATCCAGTTAACCCAGCTCCTCTAAAGTAAATTATAAATATATTTATTATTAAATAACTTATTAAAAAATTATCTTTATAAAATCTTATACTAATAACTGCAGTTAAAACACCATTCCTTGGATTAAGCAGTTTATGATTTAAATAAAATTAAAAAATAAACCAACTTAATAGCTTTTTAGAAATATTACAAACTTTTAACAGTTTATAATATATTTGTTTCAAATATTACTTTTACAATGTGCTAGGTATAGCGGGTGTCACGCTGTACGTTAAGTATGGCGCTATCTCATGTTTTTTAAAAGATTATTACAGTATTTTTGTATTGTAATACAAAACTTGTTTTGTTATTAGTTTTGTATATTTAGCATTTTTTCTCACTTTCCATAAATCTTAATTTTTTAAATTATATATGCTGATGTTTCGTCTTAATTTTTAATATTTTCTGCAACAAATCTCCCTTCACCTCAGTTTTTATTTTCTATTCACCCCTCAACTTGTACATCAACTTGTAAACCTGTAAACTTTACAAACTTTATTGTAGTTAATGTCAACAATGTCACTATTAATTACTATTAAATTAAGATTAAAAAATGTTTTGTTACAAAAAAGTTGTAAACTGATATTAAATAATATATTTTTAAATATTTATTAAGAAAAATGTAAAAATATGTAAATAATTAAATATTTTTTATCTGGTTTATCTATAATAATAAAAATATTTAATTTTTATGTTTTTAAGCATAATTATTTAATAAAAATTAATAAAAAATTAAATAAAACAAATTAAATATTACAAATAATACAAAAATATTATAAACTAAAAGTAAAACATATTTTTAAAACAACGTAATTTTTTTATTTATTAAAAAATGATTTTTATTAAAAATAAATAAATAAATATTATTTAAACATTATTAAATAATCATGGTTTTGTATGTTTTTACGTAAGGCCGATCGAAATACCAATTATGGTTTCTCGGGACAGTCCTCTGGATTCTCCCGTCGCAAATTATAAACCACGTCAAGATCGATCAAGGAAAAGGTCCGATTTATCAGATTAAAGAATTTAGTCAATTATTTCTATGTTGTTCACATGTATTTATATATTTTTAGAGGATCTAATTTTCGCTCGTGTACGTTTACCTGATGTGCGAGTTTAGGAGGCTTAGATAAGTATGAGTATTTTTTTAAATGATGTATTTCGCATTGTTGATGTTTTTTAATTCTATAAAACTTTTATTTTAGACATCGAAAAGATGATGCAGATGTAAGTCCAACATCATCTTTAGATGATGCCAAACGTATCACCAAAATCGACGACACTCGCCGCAGAGATGAACAGCGTGCAGAAGAAGATCGCTTGTTGTAAGTAGTATTTGAATATTGTTTGAAGAATTTAATTGATGCTAGGTACTAAAGTGAAGCTAGTAATTTATAATCCAACAACATACAAATGTTGGTGGCAAAGTCATCTCGTTATTAATTTCAACTTCTTATCGGATCCATTTTAATTCCCTTCCACTGTCCACAGTTTTTTATAGGTGTGTAGGGGTATATCACTCTATCGACTTAACCATTGTTGATTGGAGCATAGGCATTAATGACGGCTATTGAGTACTTGGATAATTTAAAACGCGCGAACACTAATCGTAGCGGAAGCTGTGGGGGATAAACAAATTGCTATCCCATAGTGCGACGGATCTGATGCACAAGATGATGGAAGAAATAATACAACAGATTAGAAAACTGTTTGTTTGTTCCCAAAATAAATTCCCGGTCAAAATTGTTCCGAACAGCATCCACTGTCATCTGTAGCATTTTTTGAATGATTATTTGACAACAAAATTAATAATAAACATAATTAATATGTTTGATTTGTGAAATTTTGACTTCTAATCAATTCGATCTGTAATAGCTTTTTCAATTTAAACAAAACTGTTTAAAAGTTTTGGTTTAAATGCCATCGGTTAATGGGAAACCAATATATTTGAAGAACAACAACAAAAGTTGATGGCCGAACCACCTCTTTATTAGTTCCAAGGAATTTTGGGTATATGTTAGCACTATTCGCTGAGTGGGAGTCTAGTGAAAACCCAGTTGTATTGCTGCACACTCCGTCCCTGCCTATGGATATCTGGTCCAGGATGCACCACATGGAGGAAGAACAGTCAGAACTATCACCATCATCGGAAATTGAGACTTTGTAAACATTGCTCAGATGCTCAGAATAATTAGTATCTCTGGAAGACTGTAGCCTTATATTGGTTTTCTTTCGAAGATAACACGAATGCTAATGATTCTGAGGATTTGAGTAATGCTTATAAAATCTCAATTTCCAATGATGGTGATATTCCTGACTGTTAGTCTCTCACGTGGTGCATCCTGGACTAGGTTCCCCTAGACATCTAGACTAATAGCAGCAGGGTCCGAGTGCACAGCGGTATAACTGGGCTTCCGCTACGGCGGGTGGGTGCAAACATACGCCCAGAATACTTAAAAGGTTTCTAAATGTATACGTATACTGTATGTAGCCGTTTGGCTAAGGAGATAACCCTGACAAAAAATCAGGCGGCCTCGTCAATCTTTGCGAACAGTGGCGACGTCACAAGGATGCCGTCTACCAGCCAAGAAACGTTGTTATTCTTCCACGTTTGTCTACGCTTGTCATGCCATCGAAATCGATCGTTCTACATGTCGTAAAATATGGGAAATAATAAAGAGGTGACCACATCACTAACCAAAATGAATGAAAATGAAACACGAATAAAACTAGTTGACAGATTGACAAGGCATTGCCACCAACCTTTGTCGTTGTTGTCTTCCGGCCAACAAACGTCAATTGTCAATTTGCTTACTCGTGAATTTTAACTTCTATTTCAATTTTTTAGACGTCAACGGTGGGCGGAGTCGAAACTGTTGGAAGAGGAGGTTGCTCGGCGTCTCGAAAAGTATCTCGATTCGGAGTTGGCGAAATTGCTAATTGAACGACGACACGAGTACGACGGAGAAGTAAAACGCCGTGTTCAAGCCGAACGTGCCGAAGTTATTCGTAGACGAGCTGATGAAGCCGAGCGCAGGGCTCGTGAAGAAGCCGAAGTGCTCAAGCGTCGTGAAGTAAGTTTTTTTCCCATTTGAGCAGGTAGATTTTGATTTTTTAGGTTTTAACTTCGTAGTTCAGTAATGGGTATTTGGTTTTAAAGGACAAATCATAGACTTAATAACCGGTGCTTTATTGCGAGTAATATTTACGGAGCAGACATTAACCTTGTTTGAGCTCTGAGAATAGTGATTTTGTTGTTTTTGGCTATCAGAAGTTGCCCTGTTGACCACAGCATCAGATTGATTTTTGTTAGAGTTTTGACGGAGTGTATATAGACCAGTTAGCCGCGGCCAGCAATTCTGGTGAATTGAATGTTGTACTGGAAACGCGTATCTTTCAGCAGTGGACATTTTAGCGAAGCCGAATGCGTGGGTCCGCATTTAGTTGACTGTGGTGGCATTCGAATTCATGCTCGCCTAGGTCCAAGTCGAGCGTGCTGTACCGTCGGATTACCGTGGTGTTGATGAGATTATTAAAATTTTCTGGTGCCCTCATATCGTCCATTTACCTCGACAACAGTTTAATAAAACTGTTGAACATATTTTGATTCTAATTATTCATTCATTGTGGTTGTATTTGTATAGCATATTAACATTTTATAAATATAATTACATTATGATATTCCTGACTGTTAGTCCTTCACGTGGTGCATTCAAGACTAGCGGTATAACTGGGCTTACGCTACGGCGGGTGGGTGCGAACATACACCCAGTATACTTAAAAGGTATCTAACGGTATACGTATATCATATGTAGCCCTTGGGCTAAGGGAGATAACCCTGACAAAAAATCAGGCGGCCTCGTCAATCTCTGCGAACAGTGGCGACGTCACAAGGATGCCATCTACCAGCTAAGAAACTTTGTTATTTTTGTACGTTTGTTACACTTATCAAGCCATCGAAATCAATCGTTTGCTATGTCGTATAAATATGGAAAATAATGAAGAGGTGACCACGTCACTAATCAACGTCACTAATCAAATGATGAATTTTCTCAAACTAATTTTTGATCATGATTGCATCATTTGTCTATATATAAATATTGTAGGAAGAAGAGAAGAGGTTGAAAGAATTGAATGAGCGCCTTAAACGAGAACGAGAACAAGAGTTGGAAGAGCAGAGAAAATTAGAGGTACGTTGAAAAGATATTTTCATTTTTGTAAACAAGTATTATAATGCTTTTGATTTTTGATTGGCTTTCGGACTAAGTTGTTTCAGGTTCGAACCCTGCAAACTTGAATTCTATATTATTGGCGTACGTTTGGACTCAACACTCATCAAGGCAAAGGCCCATTTATAGGGTTGTCCATTTTAATCTGGGTTCTGGATAGGATTCTAATGACTCTAAGGAATTGAGTAATGTTTATAAAGTCTCAATTTTCAATGATGGTGATACTCCTGACTGTTCCTGCTCTGCATGGTGCATCCTGGATTAGGTGTATACAGACATATAGACAGTATTCATTTCATTCATTTTAGTTGGTGACGTGGTCACCTCTTCATTATTTCCCATATTTATACGACATGTAGAACGATCGACTTCGATGTTTTGATAAGCGTAACGTCAACGTGGAAGAATAACAAAGTTTCTTGGCTGGTAGACGGCATCCTTGTGACATCGCCACTGTTCGCAAAGATTGACGAGGCCGCCTGATTTTTTGTCAGGGTTATCTCCTTAGCCCAAGGGCTACATATGATATACGTATACCTTTAGATACCTTTTAAGTATCCTGGGTGTATGTTTGCACCCACCCGCCGTAGCGGAAGCCCAGTTATACCGCTGTGCACTCGGACCCTGCTGTTATTAGTCTAGATGCCTAGGGGCACCTAGTCCAGGATGCACCACGTGGAGGACGAACAGTCAGGAATATCACCATCATTGGAAATTGAGACTTTACAAGCATTACTCAAATCCTCAGGATCATTAGCATCCATAGACAGTATGGACAGTGTGAACAGTATGGACCGAGTGCACAGCGTTATAACTAGGCTTTTACTGGACTCTTGCTTAGTGAATGAATGCTAGGTTTTACCCAAGATGCCTAAAAGGCATCTCAAGGTATCCATTTACCATATGTAACCGGTTAGGCCTGTGGATCAGTCAATTAGCGTCAACTCCTAATTCCCCCATAGATCACTTCGTCAATTCCTCTGAACATTAGTGTCGTTGCAGAGAAGCGGTTTTTTATCCTAGTATATTCATTTACTTCTCCCCAAATTAAATTTATATCCTACAACTAATTTCCATACGAACTTAGAACTAATGATCAGGTGGCTTTGCTACGAACTTTTGTTGTCGAGTTTCGGATGCAGCATATGGATTTGGAATTGTTATTGTAGTTGATGAAATAGTGACCTTTTCATTTTTATATATCGGTATGTTAAAAAAAATCGATTTTGACTGCTTGATAAGCGTAACAAGTGTAGAAGAATAACGAATTTTTTTGGCTAGTAGGCGGCATCTATGTGACTATTGTTTGTGAAAATTGACGAAGTTGCCTGATTTTTTGTCGGGGTTATCTCCTTTAGCATAAGGGATACATATGGTATACAAATACTTTGATACACCTAAGTACCCCGAGTGTATGGTTGCATCCACATGTTGAAGCGTTCTGCACTCGATCCCTGCTGTTATTAGTCTAGATGCACGTGGGCACCTAGTCCAGGATGCACCACGTGGAGGAGCAACAGTCAAGAATATAATTATTATTGGAAATTGAGACTGTAAGGATTACTCAAATCCCTGAAGAATTGTTAACAGTTGGTTGTATTGTATTTAATCCTTCTCTCCATTCCGTTTTCAAACATTTTTGTAGGAGGAAGCCGAACGTAAGCGGTGTGAAGCAGAATTGCGTCAACTGGAGGAGAAACAGCGCCAAGAGGCCGAAGAACAAAGGCGTATTAAACGCGAACAGGAAATTATTTTGAACAAAAAGAAAATTAGGCCCAAGTTATTTTTTAGTTTGAAAAAGTGACGATTTTCAAATTTTATTACTGCTCACTCTCTCTCTCTCTCTCAAACACACATTTTTTGCGGATATTAAATATTTACTTTTTTGTTAATTTGCATTATTTTTTTACTTATTTTAGGAATTGTTGTTTTATATACTTTTCCGTTTGTATAGGTTTAACTTTACTTTTGTTAATGAGTATTTTTTGAATAAATAAATGTATCAATGTGTTTATTTTTTAAATTATGTTTATTTGAGTTGGAATGTGCCGGTAAGGAGTTGTTAAATCAAAATTAATATTATTTGAATGGTTGTTTTGTTTGGGTTAATTTCACATTGTTTATTTACTGTCTTTTGTAATTAGTTATGTTTTGAGGAATAAGGTGTATAAGTTTTACAATTTCATTTTTTCTCATTATTAGAATGCTAATAAACTTGAAGATTTAACTAATGCGCTCGATTTGTGTTCGAATTCCACTACCGAAGCACGTTTGTCTTCGCTAAAATATCCACTGCTCCTGTTTCCCGTAAAACATTCAAAGTAGTAAAAATAAATGTTCCACGAGGTGCATTCTGGACTGATAGATTGGGGATTGAGTGCGAAGTTGATTAACTGGAACAAGGATGCCATCTACCAACCAAGAAACTTTGTTATTCTTCTATGTTGTGTTATGTTTATCAGGTCATCGAAGTCGATTGTTTTATATACTGTATAAGACATCGTCTTGCTGTTATACAGTTGTTAATTTTTAAAGTATGTTTGAACATGAGTGACATGAATCTTTACAGGGATTGTAAAAATAGATAAAACTTATTGAAGTTAACCTCGAATGAATATAATGTACACAAAAGAAATCCAATGTGTATAACAAACGCAAGATTGTACCAACATTTCTTGGCTAATAGACCGAATCTTTGTGGCGGGGTTACGGTTTACAAAGTTAATCAAAGCAGTCCGATTATTTGTCAGGGTTCTCTGTCTAAGCCAACAAGCTACATGTATATTTTTTTAAGGTAACCCATAATCGGTACCTTGTAAGCATTCCAAAATCTTTAAAAACATCCCACAAAAAATTTAAACTTTTGACAAAAGTTGACAGAAGTGAAATGTTTGTTTATTTGGAGGAAAAATAACTAAGTTGATCTATTAAGTAACATTTTGTAACTATTTAAAACAAAAAATAGATGATTAAATTGCTTTCTTTTACATGTAAATAATAAATATGACAAAAAATGTTTATTTTTTAATACGTTCTTTATACATAAAGTAGCATTATAAGAATAAATTATTTTAGTAGAAACAATAAGTCAAGTATATTATGAAAATGAAAATATTAAAATAAAGATTAACAATGTAAATGTTATGTAATACATGATTAAAAAATCTGAAACTAGAATAATTTTCTTAATTGTAACACTACAATTATAAACTAATTAACACGTTTCTGACTGCGTATAAAAAACAGAGTAATCAAAATTTTTACAAAAATATATCCCGTAAACATTTAATCAAATCATACATGATTCATAAGTAGGTATCATGTATTTGATGTTAATAAAAGCATTTTCACCGCCATGCAATTCGAGTACTTGTAAAGTTTCATGTACGAGATCTCCGAAATTTTCTCTTTTCTGTTGACTATAATCAATACCATCACCGATATTTTTATTTTTGTTTATAAAAGTATTCATTACTGGCAATAATTGTCTATAATATGGAACTAAAGCTTCTCCAATCATTTCTCCAGAAATAGCCAAATGCTGGATGGCTTTTAAAACGGTGCAGCACACTTTATGTTGTCGTAAATTAAGAGCAGTTTTGATCGGTATTATTAGTTGCGGAATAACAGGCAAAATTTTACTGCCACCGTGTTCTAGCAAATCATGTACACCTAAAATTTTAAAATAAAAATTTAAATAATTTTACAAACCTTGTCTAGCAAAAAATTCGTATGGATGTTCACTTTCTGCAAGACCTTCAAAAAATAATGGCAAATAATGATGATAATCAAGTTTTTCAATTTCTACCTTCCATGCAATTTTATTTCCTTTTGTATCATGTTCCAAAGCAATAGGAAAATCTCCACGATTGTAAAATTTACGAAACTGGGTTTCAAAATTTAATTTTCTTTGAAAAAATGCTCCAGCTTTAGGTGGTTTTCCAACGTCTATTAATCTATTAAAAGCTACTGGCTTAAAAGCAAATTCATTAAACATATTTTCTTTTGTTTTCTTTTCGTTACCTCTATTGTCTTCTTCATTCGATGTTTGTAAAACCATGTTTCAAATGTTCAAAAAACAATAACCATGACAACATAATAAAACAAAAAATGTAAATGTTTAAATAAATTAAAACATAATTTTTTAATTAATTATATGTAAAAAATATTATTATTTTAAAATTATATGTTTTGCACATTTTTAAAGTGTTTTGTAATTATCGCATTGGTTTCGGTAAAAGTTAAATTGAACAGGTGTTATGTCAGCTGATGAAGATTTAAGTGATGATCAAAATTTTGACGAAGAAAAAAGTGAAAATAATGAGGATTTAGATGAAAATGTAACGTTTTTAGCTTAATTTAATTTAATTTAGTCAGGACCTAATATCCCTCTTAATGAAGAAATTATTGCAAAATGTATTTCATTACCCGTTCGATTAGGTTACGGTTTTTCACATGCATATGTTAAACTAGATTGTACAAAAAAGTAATGTTTATTATTTTGTAATATTTACATTATATTATAACTAAATATTTTAAATATTCAAAAAATATTAAATATACTATGGTGTACATTTATTTACTATAATGAACATTTATTTAAAATGTAAACATTTTGAATTTAATATGATTAATTATGTAGTATGTCAGATAAAAAATGATAAACTGCAAACCAGGATTTAAAAAAAAATAATATTTCAGTTTTATAATTTATGTTGGTTTCAGGTTTTAGGTTTATACACGAGTTAAGTAGGAGAAAAAACTCCTTTTAGTACTCGGTTCTGGGTAATAAGGAAACAGTTTTAATAAAAATTAAAAATGAGTGTTTTTAATAAATTTTTAATTTTTAATTTAAATGCATGATATACTACAAAATTCAAAATATAAAATATAATCTTTTTTAATTTTTCATAATCACAATATATATATATATATATATTACATTAGACAACTGTTAGATATTGAAATACTTTGCAACTACGTTCATTTGCGATGTCTAATTCTTAGGCATAATTTAATTAATGAATTATCACCAATAAGCTCAATGAAATATTTAAGTTATTTAAAAGCAAATAATAATGAAATTGTCAATCCAGATATAGTAAACGGTTTTGA
Organism: Cardicola forsteri; assembly: GCA_025895645.1. Lineage (NCBI taxonomy): Eukaryota > Metazoa > Platyhelminthes > Trematoda > Strigeidida > Aporocotylidae > Cardicola > Cardicola forsteri. The sequence goes on from JAKXYG010000439.1 coordinate 15,171, forward strand.
ATATTTGCAGTTTGTGGATTTATCAAACAATAAAATAGAAACGATAAATAACATTACAAGTTCTTCTTTGCAATATTTTAAAATTAATGGTATGTTTAGTTTTATCCAAAATTTTATATTGTAGTAAAAATTAGAGTAAATTAATGTGATTGATTAATTTGTGCATTATTAGTCGTAGTACGTTAACATTGTTAAAAGTAGTTGTTAAAAACAACATTTATTAATTTTTTAATCACTTATTTATGTACAAATCAATAGACGTTATATTTATTAATTGTTTTACATTGTATGTAAAATTAATTAACAGGAAGTATGATTCAAATTATTCGGTAAAATGTTTAAAACTTTATGGAATACTCTTTAAGGTTTCTAAATGGTTGTGAATTATTGATTACAAGATATTTTAGAATGTAGACACTTTATACCAAAGGAATACGATCCTAACAAAAACAGGTTATTTTGTTTATTTTTTGTAAGACCCAGTATTGTTATAAGGATGCCGTCTATTAGCCGAGAATATTTGTAGTTATTATTATTTTCTTTTTGTACAACAAAAAGTAACCTTTTAAGGTGATTTTTTATAATAAAATGTTGATTATTATTGGTTGAATGACTGAATAAATAAACAAACCGTCATTATTGTGTTTGCTCGTTCAAAAATTCAATATTGAGTAATAGCTGTAAAATGTGAATTTTTAATAAACGTTTTTGTAAATGACGCATCTTGGTCACAAAGCAACAGTATAATTTGATTTTTGTCCTAGTGGATATTGAAAAGATGTCTTGAAGTATACGTATGCCATACGTAACCGTTGGGCAATTACAGTTTATTTATTTTTATTAATGTTAGTTGATAACGTAGTCAACTCTTTATACGGTATATAAAACGATCGACTTCGATAGTTTGATAAGTGTAACAAATGTAGAAGTATCTTGGCTGGTAGATGGCATCCTTCTGACGTCGCCAATGATTGCAAAAATTGACGAGGCCGCCTGATTTTTGTCAGGGTTGTCTTTCTTAGCTGAACGGCTACATGTGGTGTACGTATACCTTAATATATTTTTTAAGTTTTTTGGATGAATGCTTGCATCCACTAGTTGCAGTGAGAACCCAGTTATACCGCCGTAAACTCGATCTCTACTGTTATTAATCTATGGGCATCTAGTCCAGAATCCACAACGTGGTAAAGGAACAGTCAGGAATATTATTATCATTGGAAATTCAAACTTTGTATATGCTTTATTTGAATTGTCGGTTATCATTAGCATTTTAAAACAATTGACTTTGATGGTTTAATCAGATAAAAAATGTTCTGGCTGATTGACGACGCAACTTGACTTGTTTTCAGGTTTGTTTTGTTTAGCCCAATGAGGCTCTATATATGACATTCACATAGTTTGGGCCGCCGTTTAAGTACTTTTGATGTGCAGTAATACTTTAGATGCCAGATTTTGTGCTATTACAAATTTCTTTTTTCAATATTTGTTATTTATTTATTCTGTCATTATTGCAAGGATGTTTTTATTAGTTTAAGAGACTTGTTGGGTATGAAATGTGTGCAAGCAATTGTTTAGGTATTTTTAACACTTGTAAACATTAAGCGCGAATATTAACAATTGATACAAATTATTATTATTATTATTATTACTATTATTATTATTACTATTATTATTTTTATTATTATATTTATTATAGAAAACCTGATAGAATCTTTACAAGATGACAATACCAACTCAAATCTTAAAGACGATCAACTTCCAAACGTCCATACATTAGAATTGCGAGGCAACAAATTGAAAAGTCTGAAAGGAATAGAAGGCATGATTGGATTGAAAGTGTTGTACGCTGCCGAAAATACAATTAGCAACTTGGTCGGTTTGAACAATCTTTTGTATTTGACCCGGTTGCATTTGCGCGACAATTCGATAAACAAATTGAACGCAATTGGCACCAGTTATTTGCCCTGTTTGCAATACGTCAATTTGAGGTAAGGCATTGTTTATTTCTTTACCCGATTGTGGGGATTTAAGTAAGCAATGCTTAAAGTCTAGAATTCCAATGATGGCTATATTCATGACTATTCCTCCTTTTGTACGTGGTGCTGTTTAGACTCAAATTCACAGCTGTATATCTAGTCATTGGCTGGATTTTGGATCATTGAATGTCATTCATTCATTTATTTTAGTTGGTGACGTGGTGACCTCTTCATTATTTCCCATATTTATACGATATATAAACGATCGATTTCGATGGCTTGATAAGCGTAACGTTAACGTGGAAGAATAACAAAGTTTTTTGGCTGGTAGACGGCATCCTTGTGACGTCGCCACTGTTTGCAAAAATTGACAAGGCCGCCTAATTTTTGTAAGGGTTATCTCCCTTAGCCAAACGGCTACATACGGTATACGTATACCTTTAGATACCTTTTAAGTATTTTGGGTGTATGTTTGCACCTACTCGCCGTAGCGGAAGCCCAGTTATACCGCTGTACACTCGGACCCTGCTGCTATTAGTCTAGATGTCTAGGGGCACCTAATCCAGGATGCACCACGTGGAGGACTAACAATCAGGAATGTCACCATCATTGGAAATTGAGACTTTATAAGCATTACTCAAATCCTCAGGATTATTAGCATCCCTAAATCAGTGAATGTGTGGTAGCATACACCCAACATCATCATCATCATCATCGGGGATAAACATCACCCACCGGTTATTATCACCCAGGATAGTCCAAAAAAACCAAAATTTCTAAATCGTTTTTTTTCATAATTAAGTCTTAGAAATATGTACTAATTGTTAATGGGAAGCTAATTATCCTGATGATTTGAGTGATGCTTAAAAAATCTTAAATTTTAATAATGGTGATATTTCTAACTGTGTTCCTTCGTCACATGGCGCATTTTGGACTAGGTGCCAACAGGCATGTCGACTAATAATAGCAGGGAGCGAGTGCACAGCGGTATAACTAGGTGAAAGCATACACCCAAGATACCTACATGGTATAAAGGTATACCTCATGGATTTCATTCATTTATTCATTTATTTTGGTTGGTGGCGTGGTCACCTCTTCATTATTTCCCATATTTATACGACATGTAGAACGATCGATTTCGATGGCTTGACAAGCGTAACACAAACGTGGAAGAATAACAAAGTCTCTTGGCTTGTAGACGATATTCTTGTAACGTTGCACTGTTCGCAAAGATTGACGAGGCCGCCTGATTTTTGTCAAGGTTATCTCCCTTAGCCCAAGGGCTACATACGGTATACGTATACATTTAGACACCTTTTAAGTATCCTGGGTGTATGTTTGCACCACCCGCCGTAGCGGAAGCCCAGTTATACCGCTATGCACTTGGAGCCAGCTGTTATTAGTCTAGATGCCTAGGAGCACCTAGTCCAGGATGCACCACGTGGAGGACTAACAGTCAGGAATATCACCATCATTGGAAATTGAGACTTTATAAGCATTACTCAAATCCTCAGAATCATTAGCATCCGCATGGATTAAGAAAGATAACCCTGACTAATAATAAGCCCGCCTCGTCAATTTTTGGTAAACAGTGGCGTTATCACAATGATGTCGTCTTCCAGCTTGTTAGACGTAAGAAACCATTGAAATCGATCGTTGTAATAATATGCCGTAAAAAATGAATAAATGAATTATTCGTATTATCAGACAACCCAATTGCTGAAAAAGATTCATATCGTCAAGTTTTACTCGGCATTTTGGTTCAACTGAAATATCTCGACAAAAATCCTGTACTTCTCAAAGATCACGATGAAGGAATTAATTTTGTGAAAGAAAATGTGAGTCATTGTTTTTTGGTCATTCCCAATGGTACATTGTGAACTTGCATTTGCTAGCAATGGACATTTTAGCAAAACAGAATGCGTGGGCCCGCATTTAGTAACGGTGCTGGAGATCGAACCTATGCCCATTCAGGTTCGAGTTGACTGTTGTACCGCTAGACGTTTTCGGCAGCCTTAGTGTGAATGAATGCAAGTTGGTTAAAACGTATCTTATATATTATATTATACAAGACCCTTTTGCTCTAAAAATAAGCATGGGGCAATAAGACAACAATTACAGCAAAACGACAACAACACCAATAACGAAGTCTCGTTGACATTGAAGATTCTGAGCAATCGAAGATTGAGCTTTATTTCGGCTTTTACTCAACCCTGTCATTTGTGTGTAACTCTGTCATCTAGATACGTGCAATTACTTATTTGCCGTTGTTTGCCGCAATGGCGTCCTTTTGTATTGTTTCCGTAGCAGTATAAATGTTTACAGAAACCAGGTTGCTAACCTTGCGAGCTCAAACCTCCTTCTTTATCCAGGTTTGGGACTGGCTCGATTGAATCATTTCTGATCCAAACTAGGCGGAATTTAAGTATTAATCAAATCATGAAAATTATTAGTATTTCAAAACCATCTTTTTACAGTCATATCATAGATTGATAAAATAAAATGGAATTAACAAATAGTTTTTTCATTTATTACACAGTGCACGGTTTTTTTGAAATATGTCAACGACATAATTTTTAATTTCATGATAAAATTCTGACCAAAATAGAATAAAGATTATTGCAAGTATAATTTATCTGTAATTAATAATCTTTACTTAGTGTTCTAAAATTCTGATGATTATTAACAAGTGATATCATTGGTTGGTTACCACGGTTATCATATAACGCTTAATTGTACTAAAGTTTAAATGATATTTAAACATTTGTAGTTATTCATTTATTTATTCATTTTTGGTTAGTAAGACGGTTACCTATTGATTACTTTCAATATTTTGTAAATAATTAAATCTAATGGCTAGATACGTGTGACAAACAACGTTTCTTGGATAATAAACAGCACTTTTGTAACATTGCTATTATTCACAAAGGTTAACGATACCCCTGATATTTGTTAAGGTTATCTCCTTGGTTCAACGGCTACATGTGCATTAAAATGCTTTTTACGTACCACGGGGTGTATACTTGCACTTATAGGCCAAAATGAAAGCCTAGTTATACTGTTGTGCACTCCGTCAAGGTAACACTATGTAGAGGTGACAGTTACAAACATTATAATTATTACAAGTTGTCAGGATGATTAGAACCTTGATTTATAATTTAGTAATTCACAGATGTTAATAATCTTGAGGATTTGAGTAATGCTTATAGAGATTCAATTTCTAATAATGGTGATATTCCTGATTGTTCGTCTTCTACGTGGTGCATCCTGGACTATGTTCCAACAGGCATCTAGACTAATAACAACAGAGATTGAGTGTACACCCAAGGTAACTAATTACCATATGTAGCAGGTTAGGTTTGCAAATCCGTCAACCGGTGTCAACCCTGTAGAAAATCGCTTTGTCAATTCCTGTAAACACTGGAAGGAAGAAACTTTATTTATTCCCCCCACAAAGTCAATTTACATCCGACTACCTTTTAGTGTAGGAATTCGAGAAGTTATTCAAATTTGGAATTAATAAAGAGATAACTGTGTTACTAAATTATATTTTGTTATATTGACAAAAATATATTAGTAAGTATACTTACAAATAGCAATGTATGTTTTTTTTAATGTTAAAAGAACCTTTAAGCAAAAGAATAAGCCTAAATTACAGAACCAAATTAAAAACACAACAAGGAGACTAAGACTGGGGTAGTGTAGTGGTACAGTGCTGAACTCAAACTTGGGTAGGTATGGGTTTAAGTGCTATTGCCGGCTTTGCTAACTATCCATTTTCTGAAAAATGTGTTTCTTGTCAAACAGTAACAATCCGATTAATCAAGTAAAAGTTATTAGTATTGTTTTAGTAGAATTTACATTTACACACACACACACACACACACACACACAAGGCCACCGTTTGGACAACATTATTGAGTGAAAGCTCAAATGTAAAATCAAGTTGACTCCACACACAATATCGTTCCCTTTTTGACATGATTGAAAACATTGTACGTTACCTACGGTATTCTAGTAATTTAGCACTCGATTTGAACCTGAGTGGGATTTGATTTGCATCACTACTCTGTTTGGCGGTAAAATGTTTAAAGTGGTAACAATAAAATTAGATAAAAGTAAATATTATTTGTATTCAATTTTACAGGCTCATTTGATAGAAGGAGAAGAAGATGAAGAAGACGAAAAAGAAATGGAAAAAGCATTTGATCAAAAAGTATTAACAGCAAATGAAAACGAAGCAAATGATGAAAATGAAAATGAGGATGATGAACAAGGAGAAGAGGAATGAAAGGTAAGTAGAGGTAAGTAGACATTTTATTAATTACAACGATATTGTTACGAAAAAGTTGTCGAATGCGAATTATATTGCCATGGGAGGGGAGGTAATAAATAAACATTCTTGGCAAGAACACCGCTATATTATGACGACAAGTATTTACAGGAATTGACGAGGAGAATTGGGGGGTTGATCGATCTATAAGCCTAACTGGCTACATATGGTAAATGGATATTTTAAGATACCTTTTAAACACATTGGATGTATGATAGCAATTATTTACTAACCGGATGTCTAATGAATACCCAGTTATACCACTTTGCACTTGGTCTCTGCTGTTATTAGTGGGCATCTTGTCCAGGATGCATAACGTAAAAGTAAACAGTCAGGAATATTACTATGATTGAAAATTGAAACTTTGTGGGAAGTTAGTAATTATTAAAAAATATGTAAAATGCTAAAATAATAACATTTACGTTTATAAATATTGACTTTTTACCGTTTCTATATTTGAAAATAAACATGTAAAAAAATAAATAAAAATATGTAATATTTTATGTAAATTAATATTTTTAATTCTTATTTCTTTTAACAAGAAATTATATATATATAAATGATTGTAAATACATTTATCATTATTATTATTATTATTATTATTATTATTATTATTATTATTATTATTATTATTATTATTATTATTATTATTATTATTATTATTATTATTATTATTATTATTACAATCCTTTGACTCTTAATTAGACAATGGGCAACACGATAACAGTAACAACAAAAACAACAAATAAGGTACATATTTCAAAAATAACATGGAACAACAATGTGATTTCATGCGTTCAAACATTTTGCCAATATGTTGGTTTCATCTATATATATATATATATATATATATATATATATATATATATATATATATATATATATAATGGATTAATTGTGATAAAGCGGTTTTTTTAATGCTTGTGATCTGAAAGAGCGGATGCAACGTTTTTGAATAAACAATTAAAAAAACAATTAATTTACGAAATTCCTTTTTGTACAATCGCTCTTACTGATAACAGCATAATAATTTTTTAAATTCATTAACATAATATTATTTTATATAATTTTGTTAAACTACTTTTAAGTAGTATGTTTTAAAATAAATGTTTATGTTTATTTTAGATTGAAAAAGAATAACCACATTGATTATTGCCTGGTTTGAAGGAAAAGACACTTCATATATTACAATGTCTTGTTGATTTATGCAGAGTTAATACAATTTTTACAATTTTTTTAAAATTTGCATTTTTAAAGTGTGAAATTAATGTCATTTAAAGTTGACCATTACAAAAATATTTTTTGTTTTAATTTTAGCTTTCATAGTTCTTGTTTTTAGTAGAAATTTTTTGTTGATAGTAAAACAAGTGTATGTAACAAAATATTTTTTTATAAAAGGAATAATATGTTTTCAGTTATTTATTTGGTTCGTGACGTCACCTCTTTATTGGTTCCATATTTGTGCAGTTTATTAAGCGATCGATATTGATGGTTTGATGATCGTAACAAACGTAAAGAAATAACAAGGCTCTTTGGTTGGTAAATAGAATTTTTGTGTTGGCGTCATTGTTTTTAAAAATTAACATGGCCGCCTGATTTTTGTCAGGGTTATCTTATTTAGTCCAATGACTACATATGGTATACGTGCACCTTAAGATACACTCTAATTACCTTTATGTATAGTTGCACCAACCTATGGCATTAACAGATAACAATTAAAGAGTGGCAGTAACAACATAAAACATTGGTAAGCTAATGTTTGTATTTACTTGAATATATTAAAAAATAAAAAATGAAGTAGTTATGCCCTGATAAAGAAGGGTTTGAGGTCAAGGCTACCAACCTGGCTTTTGTAAAAATCGATGTTGTTACAGAAACAAAGGCATATACAGGGGCTAAAATGGGACCTGTCAAAATTATAACATTGAAATTGATTAACTTTCCTTACATCACTTAATCACATTAGGTACATCGACATTGCACCAAAATAAGTATTAAACATCACATTAGCAATACAAATATTTAAAACCCTAAAAATATTTCCTTTTTACAAATAGCATTATTAAATTTTCGCTTTGACCAAAAACCCAGAATTTACACATTTCGACAATATAAAAATGCTACTACATTTTTTGCTTAAAAATAAATTACATTATAAAATATGTACATATATACAAAGCAAACATCACCAATTGTCCAAAATTAGTAATTTATGGGATAGCCATGCTTTTTAATAACTTCCTTTAACCGATTTGGATAGGAATCGACCAAATTATTGATATAATCTTGTGGAATTCGATTGTTCAACACATAATTACTTTTTTCGGTGAGTGTGCCTCAATTTTTTGTCCGATTCATTTCTCGTTTAAAATAACAAAAAAAATTCAATTATATTGAGGTCCGGGCTGTATGGAGACAATTAAACAAAACTCAGTTTTTTGCTATTTAAAGAATCCTTGGTTTAAACAATAAAAAATGCGTTAATTTTTAGATTATGATAAAAACCAAGTTACTTTTTTTAATGTATGCACCGGAGCATTATCTTGAACAACCACCAAATGCCCTGAAGCATGTTGTTGTTGTTCAGATTTAAATTTTTTTATAAAAATAGCTACAAATTCTGAGCTGTTTAGATGACTACTTGTTTGGCTCCATTTTGGTGGTTGCCTGTATTTCATTCCAAAATATCCATAAAAACATGATGGATGCGCAACCTTTTTAACAATGCAATTGTTGTCTTGAAGAAAATCGGGACCACAGATGACCATAGACTGCACTGCCCATGGTTCATATTTTAAAGCACACTCGTCTGTAAAAAACACCGATTTCTAAAAACATAATGAACGGTTTTTATATGTTTTAGCAAATTCCATGCGTTTTCTTCTATGTTCTGCAGTTAAGGGAACCTTTTTTAGTGTTTTTCTTAACTGCAGATTGGCCGATTTTATTTGTTGACGGATAAGTAAATATGAAAAATTTGGGCAATTTTTTTTTGTATTCTGTTTTTTTATCAATTTGGTGATAATAAACGTATCATCTCGTTTATTTGTTGATGGTGCAGGTCCTGTTCCTGCTGTTCTTGGACGTGTATAATCCTTTAAAACTCGGTATACAGTCCTTGTACTTATATAAAATAAATCCGTTATTTGTTCAACAGTCAAACCCATATTATGACTTTTTGATTTGTTCGTAATTTATAGCACTTAAAAAATAGCTTCCAGTATTTAAACTTATTGTAAAGTTTTACACACACATGAACTTGAACCCACGCATGTGTGTAAAACGTGAAAGGTATGCGTTGCTAGTGATTCCAAATAAGGATGAAACAGCTGTACAGTGTCTCTGGTTGCCTTAAAAACCTAGTAAATTTAGCATACAAGTAAATCTGACAATGCTAATATAGTATTTTTGAAAATGTTTTTATAAACTGTCGTTTATTAAAATAGATAAATTTAAATTGTGTAAAGAATATATTTAATAGTTGTTAATAATTAAAATAATTAAATTAGGTTAATTTACATTCTGAAATATATATATATATATATACATATAAATATAAAACAAATTATTATTATTTATTACATTAAAACAAAACTACGTTATTAATTAAATAAAAATAAAAATATAGAACAATCTTGGTACCCAAAAATCTGTGAAAAGAAACTGTTTATAATTTACACACCGCATTCGGTCCTATATCTAATTGAAAAGAAAGGAGGGTTTAAACACAAAATTAGTAAACTGATTTATGTTAAAAATCAATTCAATTTTCAATATGCATAAGTCAAAATCTTAATATATAGTCGTATAAAACAATTATGTTTTCTCATAATCTTCAGGACAAAATAATAGCCCCATTGTATAAAGCAAGTGTAACTAAACAAATAGTTTTTGATATTATGTTGAATATTTATTTGTTTTTTTTTCAATATGTACATAATATTTAAACTGAGTTTGCTTTTTTAATCGTTGTTTTTAATTTGTTTTATCAAAATTATTCAACCAATAGTATGCTTTTAATTTTTAAAACCACAATTAAAGCTACAAAAATGAAAGAGGTGATTAAAGTGACACAACCGAAACTGGTTTAATTCTTCCGAAAGGTTTGTTTAGTTATAAGAAATATTTATTTACTAAAATGTTTTTATCAAACGATTAAAACAAAAAAAATTACTAAATAGTAGTTTATAATAGTTTGTAAAAGTAGATATACATTTTAGATATACATTTTACAAATATATATATATATATATATATATATATATATATATATAAATGTTATTTACTGAATTAAATCTATAATGTAATTTAAAATTTTATATATTAAACAAATTAAAAAAAAATTATTTTTAACAGTGGACATTTTAGAAAACCGAACGTATGGTCGCATTTACTGTCAGTATTGGGAATTGAATCTATATTCACCCAGGTTTGAGTCAGGCGCTTTATCACTAAACCGCTCTGGCACATAAGTTAATATAAAACATTATAACAATCAAAACTTTGTTTTTATTTTATAATCAACTACAAGAATTAATTATTTAAAATTATACATAAACATATTTATTAAATTTGGTTTACAATAAACATAAATTTGTAAATAAAAGGTTAAATTAGACACATACAGCAATAATTATAATACTTGTCATTTTATTAACAATTTAATTTTTATCCAAAATTAACATAATACACTATTACAATCATGTTGCATATAATTTTATTTTATTCATTACAGATTTATTTTAAATTACAAATAAAAGCACAGTTTTAGATTGTTGGTGTAGAATTTGGAAAAAATATAAACAAATCAATATAAACAAAGTTTATTTGGAAGTGTGTACTATAAAACTATCTACATACATGATTATTACACAGGTTATTGTTAACTTTTGCAGCAGTTCTACATTTATAATAAATTTAAGTTTCACCGCTCTAGTTTGAGCTTTACCAAAATGTTCACATGCCAAAAATGTTTTTGTATGCAGAGTATTTAAACAACAATTATAGTACAAATAGCATATAAATAATGAATAAATAAATAATTGTATATACAGCGTGCATTTATAAAACGTAGTTTTTAACAACATTTTTTGGCATTGGCATTTTTTTTATAACAGTGCCAATGCTAGCAAAGATTGACAAAGCTGCCTAATTTTTTGTTAAGATTATTTCACTTAGCCTAATAGCTAGTAAAAGTTTAGGCATATTTTAATAACAATTAAATAACTAAATAAATTATGTAATAAAATAAATGTTTGGGTGCGTTGAAATGCTACAAACTAATCCATTATTGTAATAAATAAATAACAAAATTGTTTTTAAAATTTTTTAGTAGTAGTAGTAGTATTGATAATTACAAATTTGGACCTCGATCTGCATGGGTTTGAATCTCATCACTGGCACTAAAATGTGGGCCCACGTTTGGCTTCGCTAAAATGTCTACTGCTAAAAAATGTGTTTTTTGTAAAACTTTCAAAGTAATAAACATTAAATAAAATAATAATAAATAAATATTGTAAAAATATAAAAAATTGTAAAATTTAGACTAGAAAACATTTATGTACAATGAAAAAAATTATACATTTTGTAAAAAAATAAGTCATTGTACAAGAAAAAAAAACATACTTTACACTGCTGTTGTAAAATGTATTGCTTATTATTTTATTTTGTTTATTTTAAATATTATGTTACAAACAATGTAATATTACAATTTTAAAATGTTTAAAATTTACAACACCTTATTACAAAGCTATGTAAATTAACTATTTTTTATATAAAAATAAATGCTAAAAATAAAAAACGTAATATTATATAGTAGAAAATATTTTAAAAATATAATTTATTTAATTTTTTTATTGTTGAGAAACGCACAAACTAAAGCAATTACAGTCCACAATGTAAACACTAAATTTATCTATTACAAAAGTGATTTTATGTTGTAAAAAAACAAAACTTTAAATTGCAATTTGTATAAAAATGTTTGTTTTAAAACAAACAATATAAAACTAAACATATACAAGTATTTTGCAAACAAATATCTGTCTGTACTAAAAACAATTTAAACCTTTAAATCATTGTAAACAATAGAGCACACACTTCTTGTTCTCAAATTGTAGAAGATAATTTGTGGCATTGTAGCAATTTTAATTGTCTAAATAAAATAATTATGCATTACAACTTATTTTACAAAGGCTAAACTAAAAATTGTTAAAACCTTTCCGGGTTTAACTTACGATATGTTAAAAAAAAGAATTATGCTAAACCAAGGTTAATTATCAATAATTAATAAAACGTTTTTTATAATTAAAAATATTTAAGTGTCTTGCAGTTTTTAAATAAGTAGCATTTAATTAGGTAGTTGTTGTACTTAAAAATTATATACAAATTAAGATAATTACATAAAAAATTGTGCAACAAAACTTAAAAAAAAATGTTTTTTTATCTAATATTACAAGTGCTTACATAAACAAGCATTTTGCTGCATATGTTTAATTTATGCAAATTAAAATTTTGTATGTATACAAAAATTTAAAATTCAATATAATGTAAAGTATTAAAAAATATTTAAAACTTGACCCCCCTATTTTTGCTTTACTTGTCAAATTTTTTATTTAACCATTTAATATTAAACACAATTCAGAACAACTACGGTACGTACTAACAATAAATTTAAATAGTGGAAACATTTTCTCAACTGCCAAAAATTAAAAACAAATAAAAAAGTTACAATTTTGGTTTAATTAATAAACAATCTGCAGATTTATTTAAAATAAACACAAGGACTTTATACAGAGTTTTAAAACAAATTTCTTCACGATTACAACTACATTGTTAAAAAGGTTGCGCATATATTGTCTGTTTCAATATTATATAATTAAGTACAAACAATTGCCAAAATAGATTCAAACAAATAACCATTTAAACAACTCAAAATTTTTAACTATTTTTAAAGAATTTAAAAAAATGAATTACAACAAAATGCTTTAAAGCATTTAGTGGTTGATGAAAATAATGCTTTAGTGCACAAATAAAAAACGGTATTGTGCTTTTAATCATAATTTTAAAGTTAACGCATAGTTCATTATTTGAACTAAGGGTACTTTGCATATTAAAAACTTAGCTTTATTTACGTACACTCGTACAGCCAAGACCTCATTGTAATTGAAAACGGTTTTAATTATTTTAAACAAGAAGTAATTTAAATAAAGAATTAAAACAAATTTAAAAAATTGAATACGTTTAAAAACATTTTTTTTTGCAACATTATATAAAAAATTTGGTAGATACTTATCCAAACCGTATAAAAACAATTATAAAAAGCCATGGTTATTTTTTATACTATAAATTGGTGTTGTTTACTATATATATATATATATACCTATTTTATAATATAATTTATTTTTTGAGAAAATGTCATAGTATTATTTTTACTTTTTCAAAATGTGTAAATTTTGGGTTTTTTGTCAAAGCAATAATTTGATAATTTTATTGTTTTATATATTTGTATTGCTTAAGTAATGTTTAAGGATTATTATAGTAAAATGGTTATGTGCCTAATATGCTTAAGTAATGTGTAAAAAAAGTCAATTAATTTCAACATGTTAATTTTGACTGGGCCCTTTCTATACCCTATTCATGCATACTATTAACGCAAAATAGTCTCTTAATTAAAAAATCTTACCATTATTGCCTAAATTAAACAAATAAATAAAAAATTACAAAATTTAAAATACAATTCAAATTTATCTAAATAGTTTTAATACAACAAAGTTGTTAAATATTAATTTGTTATATAATTGCAGCATCTACTATACCACATACCTTTTTCACCTAATTTATTGAAAAGGAATTGGAAATAACTAATATTGTAACAAATTTAAAACAAAATAATGTTAAACTACGCAATTTTAGAATACAAAAATAAATTTTATAAAATAAATTTAACTAAAGCATTAATTAGCCTAAAACGATTAGAAATGAACCAATCTAGTAAATTGCAAGTTTTAATGAAAAGAATGTTTTAAGTGCAAATTGATAGTGGCAAAACGAAATTGGGATAAATTACAAAAACATTGGCTAACAACAATTTATAAAAATGTAATTAATATAATTGTTTTATGGTATTAAACAAAAAGAGGTTTACAAAATGTTTAAATATATAAAATTATTTTATTTTCCCATGTTTGTTAAAACATGCCATAACGTGCAAAGTAAGGCGCGCGTCACGCTGCACGTTAAGTAAAGCGCTGGTTATCTTCTTTTTTTTGTTTTTTTTTTGACATAATTATTGCAGTGTTTTTGCATTATAATACCAAATTTGTTTTGTAATTACTTTTTTATATTTACTATTTTTTTCGTTTTTTATGATTGTTAACTGTTCTATTATTAATTAAAATTTTTATCTTAATTTTAAACTGTGTAATAAATCCCCCTTTATTTCACCCTTTAGTTTAAATTTTTTACAAATAATTTAAAACAATTAAAAAACTACGTATTAAAATGCAGTTCAGCTTATTCAACTTGTGTACAATCATAAATCTAGAAAATAGTTTGGTAATACAGTGCTGAACTCGAACTTAACTAAACATGGGGTTTGAGGTTTACTAACAACACGGTAATTTATTTAGTTTGATCAAAAACAACATTAATTAATTTTAATTAATTTTTTTTATTTATTAAAAATTATTATTTTTAAATATAAAAAGATCAAATATGCATTGAATTTTAATACAATGTTTTAATAACATATTCTTATATAAATGTAAACAAATATGATTCTTTTGTTTTATTTAAAATAATTAATTAAAATTAGCTTTTTTAATTACATTTTAAAATATTTATTTATTTATTTACTTATTATTGTTATCGTTATCAATAAACAGTTAGCAAAAATGTTTTTTAAAACATGACAATTTAGTAAAACCAGAAAACAGCATTTACTGTTGATAGTAACATTCGAGCTCACGACAACAAAACGGCATTTAATTGTATTTTTAAGCTTTTTTATATTATTTATTTTTACTAATTGAAATGTTTTACAAGAAACATATTTTAACAGTAGAGATTTTATCAAAATTAAACATGGGTTTGCATTTAATGCCAGTAGTGGGAAGCAAACTCATAAACATCCAAGTGCAAGTTGAGCGCTATATTACTAGATTACACCGGCATTTATTAGTTAATTTAAAATGTAGTTATAATAGTACAATTACAATTAATTATTTTTTATATTATATAACTATTTTAAAAACATAAATATAAATTAAAGCAACATTGTAATAGCTTAACAATTTAACATGCTATAATAATCCAATCTCACCCTTTTTACCTTAAATTATAATTAAAATAAAATTAAAAATTGCTAAAATTAAAACAAATTAACAACAATATAAACAATATTAACATGTAATAATTTTACATTTTGAACATACAATTAAAATATACAAAATATATGTAACAAAATAATAATATGTTAAAAAAATAAATGTCTATCGTATACCTTACAAGTACTGAGTAAACGTATAGCTAAAGCACTATTATATTGTGTACGTTTCTGTAATAATTAGATAATGCAATTTATGTTATTGCAAAACTACATTAAATTACATAATTACAACGTTATACTTAAATAACTATTTATAATAAGATGTATTAACAATAAATATAATTCAAAATTAAAAGATTAATTTTCAGTTTAATAAAAACAATTTTAAACGTATCAAGTAATAATGCATTAGTTTATCTCAAAATAATTATAAACTTTATATAATAATTAACTTAGTTTTTAAAATATTATCTTTATTCCTAATATATTTTTAGACTAAAGTGTGCAAGTAAATATAAAATTAAATAGAGATTATTATAAATTATTTATTATTATTTTTAATTTTTAATATTAATTGTTTATTTAAAGCATTAATAAAAAAATAAAACCAACTCAAAATAAAAATTAAATATTTATACAATATTTTGCAATATTTTGTGTTTTGCATGCTTAAGTTTCTCAATTATAATTATTTCATCTTACCATTTTCACCTAAAATATTAATGTAAAATTAATTATACACAATCAACATTATAGCACATTAAAAACAAAAATATTAAATTTTGAATTACCAAATTTTACATTAATTTTGACCGATTTTATGCACTTTAGTGCTGTTAAAGTTGACTAAAAATTGGTTTTGAATAAACTAAGTACTACATTTAAAACAAGTAATAATTCATGTCAATTTGTGTACAAAAAAATTGCACACTAGATTGTGTAATCAGCTATGTCCTAAAATCACTTGACAATAAAAAAATTTTGTAAGTTGTTTGCTTGTTGATTATAAAACCGCATTTAATAGCATATGCAAAAATAAACTGCTTAAGAGTTGTATTAAATTTAATGTTTTTAATTACACAATAAAATGACTAACTGATTATTTTAAAAATCGAACACAATACACCCAAATTAAATGTAAACAATCTACTTTAATTCAAAATAACATAAGTGGGTATACAAGTTGTGGTTCTGTATCCATATGTGAATGTTTTGTTGTACTTTTTTAAATATGCAGATGACATGGTTTTATGTAAAACTATTTTTTTATTCAAAAATAATGTGCATTTTTTAGAATTAATTACTGAATTAGTAGACTGGTCAACAGGTTACAACCTAAAATTAAGTCTTACAAAATGTAAAACAATTAATTTTAGCTCCTACAAACATTTAACACATTTAATTTAACTTTATTCAACGGTTTGTATTAAAAATGTGAAGATTAATACTTGTGATAATTTTAATTATTTTGGCGCTTTACTAAATAACAAATTTACTTGATTTGACCATATTAAGCATTTGTTTACATAAAATGGTTACAGAACGTTGACATATTATTAGTATATATTTTAAAGCTATATTTTATCCAATAATATTATATTGTTTCCCCGTAATATTTTAAAGACTAAAAAAATTATAAAGTTAAAAAAAGTATCATAATAATTAGCCGATCTTCGGACATTTTTTATAATGACATTCTTAACAAAATAATATATTGACAAGTTAAAGAATGTTTTTAATTTATTGATTGTATTTTTAGCAACACCAAATTACATTAACACCGATTGCATAAAAAAACCAAAAATGTATATATCTATGTTAAGTGCAAAATAAATCTGTACTTAAACTTATGTCTGCTTATTTAACAATAACCAATTCCAATTAAGTTCAAAATAACATTTACATAAACCTATCTAAATTATTAATATTTTTTGTCTGACCATTTACTGTTGTCTGTAATCTGGTCATTTTAGTTTGTAACTATTTATAATTTTTTATTCAAGGTATTGTTTTATTATTTGTTTTTGCATGATTTATTTACATTTAATGTATACAGTTATATGTGTACACTATTAACTATAATGCGTTTTCAAAATATTAATTAATCTAAATTTAAACAAAATTAAACTTTTAACAAACTTATCAAAGTAGGAATTATTCTACCCACGCATTTATCTAAACCAATTTGGACATTCTACATTTTAATGTAACAACTGTGTCTTAAAATAACTTATTTAAAATATAGTAATTTTGAATTATTTTTTAAAATCACATGTTTACTGTACTGACTAAATTTATATTTATTAACATATAACATTCTCTTTTATTTTGCTTACATTATTTGTACTACTACTTTTTAAAATTTTGTTATTTTTTATATATTAATGGTAAAACTGCATTTTACGCTAAATGTATCTTTTGTGAGATATTAAAGCTTAATAATAATAATAATAATAATATTATGTCTCTTTACGCATATAATATTACACAGGACTTTCAACTATACGTTAATTTTAAGTTTTTTTAGTTTATGTAGTTTAATTTAATTTAATTTATTTATTATTATTAGTATTTGGTTAATGTTACATACTGCTAGTTGTATTGTATTTTTATAATTGTACATATGTTTGTGTGCTAGAATCTATTTCTATTAAAGTATTTAAGTCAATAACCATTATATATATGCGTGTTCTAAATGTAAATATAAACATAACATTAGATAAAAATAATAAACATAATGTATATAAGTATGTTATTGTTTAAAAATACGTACCTTGAAGTCCTGCAAAATAGCGTATACAATTTATTAATTTATTGACTTTTTTAAGGAATGTTTTCAATTTATTGGTCGTATTTTTAACAACTCTAATCATTTACTTTATCGTAATTTCAGCAAATCATTTTCATTGGGAATAATAAAAAGATCACATGTACTCGTTAAGTGCAGGACAATTGTGCATTTAAATGTATGTCTGCCGTATTTAGCAATCCCAACAAAATTCAAAGTGATCTTTACATTAGCCTATCTAAATTATAAGTATGTTTGTTTTTGTTTGACCAATTATTGTTGTCTGTAATTTACCTATTTTAGTTTGTAACTATTTAATATTTTTTATCCAGAGTATTGTTTTATTAGTGATGCTTACACATAAGTCATTCGCATTTTATGTTTATTTTTACATTTGCACACTATTAACTATAGTACGTTTCCTAAGTAATATTATGCCTTTTTACACAGATCATATTAAACATAATTTTTGAATATACGATAATTTTAAGTTTTTTTAGCTTATGTAATTAAATTTTATTTTACTTATTTATTTATTTTTTTTTGCACTAATGTTACATACCGTTAATTGTACTGTATTTTTACAATTGTACATATTTTTGTGTGTGCTGAAATTTACTTCTACTAAAGTATTTAAGCCAATAATCATAAATACAATAAATAAATAGATAAAACAAATAACTAAGAATAGATAATGTAATTATTTTGCGTTTAAGTTTATTTTTAACAAAATAATGATAAACTTATGTTTTTAATTGTCAAAATATTTTTAAACATTTATTATTTTAAAAGTTTAAATAATAAAAATTAATTTATGTAAAATATATATGTAAAAATATATATTTAATTTTTAAAATAAAATGTAAGTATAAATATCATATAATATAAAATTATTATATAAACATATTCTTACCAGGTAGACCTTAAATTATTAATATACAAAAATACATAATTATTATTAATTTTTAAAAAAACATATAACAATAAAATTGTAAATTGAGTACTTGATGTTAAAAATATAAACAATTACTTTGTTTATTGAAAACGTTTTTTGTACCGGTATTAAAACTAAATTTTAAAAACATACTAAAATTAATAATTTTTAAAATTAAACTTTTTGCATTGCAATAAAAAATATTACAAATTGTAACTTAATTTTTATTTATTTACTGAATTTTTTAATAAATTAAAATTTAAATATAATTAAAACAAAGTTTAGTAAAATTTAAATAAAAGTTTAATATTCAAAATGTAAAATCATGTAACTCTAAGATTAATTAATAAAATAAAAATAAAAATATTAATTTATATTAAAGTTTGTTTTTAATAAAAACATAATAAAGTATTAATATAAACGTTATACAACTAATTGTTTAATTATTAAAAAGTGTATTTATATTTATCTTACCAATTTCACCTAAGATATTAATTTAAAATATTAATTTAAAAATCAACATTACAACACGTTAAAAGTCAAAATAATATTTAATTTTAAATAACAAAATTTTATGTTAACGCTTTACAATTAACCATTTATATATAATATTGGTAAAAATAAATACAAATTTACATAAAAATAATAAACATAAGGTATACAATTAAGTCATTAATTAAAACATACGCACCACGAACTCCTAAAAAATAGCATTTGTAAACAAAATAACTATTTTTTTATGTCTTTAATTAATAAAAAATTATTTGTTATACAATACAATATAAAATTAATAATTAAATATGTATTATAATAAATCGTTTGGTATGTGTATATATTTGGAGACTAACGTTTTTAAATGCTTTTAATTTATTATTTTAAAAATTTAAAATAAATACTAATTTACGTAATATAGTTTTAAAAAATATTAATTTAACCTCTAAAGTACATTGCATTTATAAATAATTTATAAGTATACAAGTTATATAATAATAAACTATTATACGGAAGTATTTATACCTGGAGGACCTAAAATTATTAATATAAAACAAACAAATAATTATTATTTATTTGTTTTAACACGTGTAAAATTAAAATTGTAAAATGAACAATTAATTTAGTTATTGAAAAAATTGTTCTGAAACTGCATTAAAACTAAATTTTAACATTGTGCTGAAAGCTACTTCTACTGAAGTATCCAAGCCAATAACCATAAATAATAAATAATAATAAATAATAATAATTATACACTATAATTATTAATTTTTTTATTATAATTTTGTATTAAAATAAAAAATATTACAAATTATAATTTGTTTTTAATTTATTAATTTTTTTCTAGAAATTAAAATTAAAATATAAATGATAATAGGTCATGTTGTGTATTCCACATTTATTTTATGGTAACTCTATTATAACACTTTTTTATTGGAAATATTTTTGTGTGTTTGAGGTTATTAGTTACAATTATTTAACCTTACCACTTTCACCTAAAACATTAATTTAAAATAAAATAAACATTAAAATATTTAATTTTGAATTGTATAAATTTATATTAACTTTTTACAGTTAATATATATATATATATATATATATATATATACATATATATACAGGCTTTAAAAAAATAGTGTTTAAAATTAAAAATATAATTTGTATCAAAATGCATTTTTGTAAAAAGTAATTATGACAATTTAAAATAATATTAAATACTTTATAATTAATTTATATTTACTTAGAAATATTAATTTAAAAATGTTTGTTAAAAAAGCATATTTTAAAAACAACACTTATAAAATCCTAATAATAGAACCAAATTTACACTTTTTTAATAACAATTAATAAAATTTTAATAAAATTATTATTTAAAAACACATTTTAATATTTAAAGTATATGTTTCTACAACACAAAATTAACATTGTTATCGTCTTATCAAAAAATTTAAATTAAGATTTTAATAAGTTTATTTATATTAAAAAAATAATTAATTGTTTTTTAGTATTTAGATTTTAAATAAATAATTTTTATAATATGTTTATACTTAAAAATTACTATAATAATCAAAAATTAGAAATAATTTAAAAATCGATTTTTTATGTAATGTTACTTTAAAAACGTTGCTTTGGTTTTTACTCTAAAACATTGATTTGTTGTTAAATTTAAGTTAAAAATTAATATTTTTATACAATTTAAAATTAACAATGCAGTATATCTTGTTAAAACAATTTGAACGTTACATAAATATTTTTAATAATTGGGTTTTTTTTAAAAAAAAAATATTAAAAACTTATTTTTGCTTGCTATAACATTATTATTTAACGTGAAAATAAAAAATATACTATTTTGTTAAATTATAAAATATTATTAACACAAATTTATTTATTTGCTACATAGCAGCAGAAAATATAACATGTTTTCTATTTTTAATAGCAGAAAATTTAGTTAATTTTTTATTACAAAATAAAAACACGAAAATAACGTTTTGTAATAATAAAATAAAATTGTTTTTAATACTAATTATTTTTAATTTTAGCTAATAAAACATTGACTTAAAATAATTAGTATATTGCATAATAAAATTAGTTGCTGTCTATAAAAATGTTTGTACAAAAATAAAATTTTATAGTTAGAACAATATATTTAAGCAACAAATAATAAATTGATTTTATATAAAGGATTAAATAACTTTTATTTAATATATATATTAATTATTTAAACAATGGTAGTTTTTATACTAAAATATATTAATATATTTTAAGACAAAATAAAATTTATTTATGTCAAAAATACAATTATATATAAAACTAATAATTTGTGTTATAACTTTATAAAATTAATTGTAATTGTATTTATATGTATTTTGTTTAGATAAAAAACCTTAATTTAAACATAACATAAGCTAAAATAAAAATAATTATATTTAAAAAATTGTTATTTAATAGTTTTAATATTTCTAGTACCAACTCCTCCCAGTTTGAATAAAAAATAATTTAATGTAGACAAATCCAAGCTTAGATAAAAAAGGATGGTTTGAGCGCAAAGTTAGCAACCTAACCTCTGTAAAAAATTTCCGCTGCTACGAAAACAATAAAAAAACGCCATTCCAGCAAACAACGGCAAAAAATAATTGCACGTAACTAAATGACAAAATTACACAGATGACAGGATTGCCTAAAAACCAAAAAAAGCTCAATGTTTAATTTGCAAAATCTTTAATGTCAACGAGACTTTGTTGTTGTTTGCTGTAATTATTGTCCTATTGTTTTATGCTTGTTGTTAGAGCCAAAGACTTTTGTATAATATAATAATATATAATATTAATAATATATTTTTTTGTATAATAATACTTAACATTTATAAGCATATTTTAGTCAAAGGATTATTTGTTTAAACTTATTTTTTGCTAAAATTTAGATTACATAAACCTATATCTACATTTTAACCAAAACCATACTAAAATATTTAAGTAGTTACAAATACCAGCCATCTTATTGTTTTTGTTATTATTGTTATTATTAAGTTTTAATATCTCACTAGAGATACATTCAGCATAAAATACATTTTTACCACTAATATAAAAAAAGTAGTAGTACAAATAATAGAATCAAAATGAAATAGAATGTCATATGTTAATAAATATAAATATAGTCTATATAGTATGCATATAATTTTTAAAAAAATATTCAAAATTACTATACATAAAATAAGTCATTATAAGGCACACTTGTTACATTATACCGTGAGATGTCCAAATTAGTTCAAATAAATGCGTGGGTGGAACAATTCCTATTTTAATAGGTTTCTTAGTAGTTCAATTTTGTTTGGTTCTGGATTGGTTAATACTCTGGATAAGTAGGGTAAACATAAATTTTTGTATTAATTAGTTTTGACTTTTATGTGCAGGTAAGTTTTTTTTGTTTAATATTTAATAATAAATAATACATATAACAATTTATTAACTCTAAAAATTAAATGTGTTTTGCATTTAAAAAAATGATTTACGTTATATTTTAAGTTGATAATTTTACTCAACTTTAGACTATAAGACAACTAATATTTTATGTTAATATTTATTGATTACAATGTTATGCTTGTAATTTAATTATTAAATAACATTGTACGTGTTATAATTAAAATGACGTCTTTGTTGTATGTTATGTAATGGCTACATATGCTTTAGTTTAATAACTACGTTTTCAACTTTAATTAGTTATATATGCATATAAACAAGTTTACACAAAAATAATAAACATAATGTATACAATTATGTAATTGTGCAAAATATACGTACCACGAGGTCCTAAAAGATAGCGTATAAAATCTATTAGTTTATATTAAAAAAATGCGTTTGTTAAGTTTATAAATTTTATTTATTACATAGATTAAAATGTATTAATTTAAATAACAAACTATTTTTTTAAAAACAAAACAACAATTAATTTTTGTTTTTAATTAACAAAACTTGCATTATAATATATTATTTGTATGCGTATATAATTAAACATCAACGTTTTTAAATGTTCTGAATTTATTATTTTAAAAGTTAAAAAATAATATTAATTTATGTAAAATAATTTTATAAAATATTAATTTAACATCTAAAGTACATTGCATTTATAAATAATTTATAAGTATACATGTTATATAATAATAAACTACTACACGAAGACATTTATACCTGGAGGACCTAAAATTGTTAAAAAAAACAAACAAATAATTACTATTTATTTGTTTTAACACGTGTAAAATTAAAATTGTAAAATAAACAATCAATTTTAAATATAGAAACAATTAATTTGGCTATTGCAAAAATTGTCCTGGAACTGCATTAAAGATAAATTTTAACATTATACACTATAATTACTAATTTGTTTTATAAAACTTTTGTATTAAAATAAAAAGTATTACAAATTATAATTTGTTTTTAATTTTTTTTTATAAATTAAAATTAAAATATAAATAATAATAGGTCATGTTGAATATTTCACATTTAATTTATGGTAACTCTATTGTAACACTCTCTTATCGGAAATATTTTTGTGTGTTTGAGGTTATTAGTTACAATTATTAATCTGATCACTTTTACCTAAAAATTAGTTTTAAATAAAGTAAACGTATTTAATATTATAACACATTTAAAACAGCAAAATAGTAAATTTTTAACACAAATAATTTATTTTATCGTAATTTTAGCAAATTATTTGCATCGGAAAAAACAAAAAAAAATATTTGCTTTATGTGAAAACTTTATGTCTGCCGCATTTACCAGAGTTTTTATGTAATTTTAATAAAATTAAAAGTATTATTTGCATAAATTTATTTTAAAATCATAGTTTTTTATATATCTAATTATTGTTGTGTGCAATCTGCCATTTTATTTTGTGTACCATTTATAATCTATTAACCATTTTTTATTTTTTATTTAGGTTATTTTCTTATTACTCATGCTCATACATGAGTTATTTACATTTAATGTATATTTTTGTATTAGTATATTATTTACGATAATGCGTTTTTAAAATTACATTATGTTTTTTTACGCATTTTATAATGCACATAATGTTTAAATAAAAGTTAATTTTTAAAGGTATTAGACAATATAATTTAATCTTTATTTATTGACTGATGTATTGTATTTTTATAATTGCATTTACTTTTATTAAAGCAATTGATTCAATAATAATAATAGTAAATATAAACACATTACATAAAAATACTAAAAATTATGTGTATAATTATGTTATTGTTTGAAAAATACGTACCTTGAATTCCTAAAAAATGGCGTATAAAATCCATTAGTTTATATTTTTAGAAACAGGCTTGTTACGTTTAAAATATTTTGTTTACCGCATTAATTAAAATGCTTTAAATTATTTAACAAAACATATTACTAAAAATAAATAATGTAGTTATTTTGTTTTTAAGTAATAATTTGTAGACAAAGTAAAAATAATTTGTTTGTTTTGTTGCATAAAATTGCTTTCCACCGGTATACAAAATAAATTATAGCATTGTAAACCAAAATTACTAATTTCTTATAAAACATTTTGCGTTATAATAAAAAAATTTACAAATAATAATTTAATTTTTGTTTTTTTAAATTATTTTTTTAATAAATTTATATTTAATTATGGATAATAAATAGCATCTAGTATTCTGTAATTATTTTAACGGAAAATCTATTATAACTAATTGCAAGTTTGTTTAAAAAAAAGAAGTGCTTGTGCACAAAATTATCAACTGAACATTTTTAAAAATATAATATTACTAAAACAACAATTAAAACATTGTTAAATCATTTTAATTTTAATAACAAAGTTTACTGAAATTTTTACAAAATTTTATTATACAATATGGAAAATGTTTTTA
This sequence comes from Cardicola forsteri, assembly GCA_025895645.1. Lineage (NCBI taxonomy): Eukaryota > Metazoa > Platyhelminthes > Trematoda > Strigeidida > Aporocotylidae > Cardicola > Cardicola forsteri. Next base: position 40,894 of record JAKXYG010000439.1, read on the forward strand.
AGTTATACAGGTAATCTACAAACATATAAAACTATCCTGTAACTTTAAAATAAACTAACTAAATTTTTAAATAAATACTATTTTATATTAAAATTTGTTTTTGATAAAAACACAATAAAATATCAAAATAAAAATAAAAATATATTATACAACCCATTAAATGTTTAATTACTAAAAAAGTTTATTTATATTTACAATATGTTAATAAAATTTCTTTATTTTGTAAAAAAATAAATAAATTATAATCTTAAAAATACCCGCTGTTTGCAATTTTTAATAATTTATTATATTATACAAATGTTTTATTTTTGTCATTGTTTATATTCAAGAAAATTGTTATATATTATTTCAAATTTAATGTTTACATACAACTGAATAGTTTTATACTAAAATTTACATTTGTCATTTTTTGTCCGGTTAATTTTTGTTCACTAAAAATCTTTTTTGTAAAACATTTAAACAATAATAGTAATAATAATAATAATAATAATAACTTTTTATTTATATTTTTTTTGTAAAACTTTTAAACAAAAATAAAAATAATATATGTAGAAGTGGTTTAGTAATACAGCGCTTGATTTAAATTGAGTCTGCGTAAGTTAAATACTTACATTAGCATTAAAAGGTTTTACTAAAATGTAAATGATAATAATTTTGTAAAACATTTAAAATAATAAAAATAATAATTAAATAATAATTATATAAATATTTTTATTTTAAAAACAATTAAATATAGATAATTTAAACTTGACCCATGTTTAACAAATTATACACTAATTACACTAATGTTTGAAAAACGTCAATATTGTTATTTTATTTTAATTTTATACAAGATAATTTAAAATTATTTATTATTATTTAAAAAATAATGTTAAAAATACCCGCTTTTTGCAATTTTTAATAATTAATTATTTTATGTCAAAGTTTACATTTTGTAAAAATTTGCTTAAATAAAACATAATTGTTTAAATGCAATAAAAATTATATATTTTACATAAAAGCGGATAATTTTATATTATTAATTGTATTTGTTTGTAAAACGTTTAAACCACATTTAAATTAATATATCTAAGGGTGGTGTAGAGGTAGACGCTTGATTTAAACATGGGTGTGCATAAGTTAAATCCCCACTTTAGCGCTAAATAAACATGTTAAAATATCAACTGTTAATAGATGTTTTATGTAGAAAATTTAACGTATAATAATAATAATAATAATAATAATAATAAATAATTTTATGCTAACTTACATGATAAACCTAAAATATTATTTAAAAATACATTAAACATTACCTGCATTGTAATACGATAACAACAAGAAAAAGATTAATTTCAAATTACAAAATTGTACAATAAAACTATACAAGTAAATATATAAATGCTATATAATTAACTTAAAAAAAACAAATTATTTAAACATTTTTTATATATACATATATATATATATATATATATATATATATAAATTTAAAAGTTTAAGTTAACACAAATTAAATAAAATGCGTAAATGGTTTACATATTTAAATTAAAATTATATACACAAAAACAACTTTTTTTGCATAAATTTTAACTTTGTTATAATTAAATGTGTGCTAAATTGTTAATTTGTAATTTGTATTAAGTTTTATGTTAAACTTTAACCATTTTTATATTTATACCAACATTTTGTGCTTACAATTAAAAAAAATATTTGTTAAAAATAATTTTAAAATTGGCATTGTTTAAATACTAATATATGTCGTATATATATATCTGTATTTAAAGTATAATTACAAAACTTAAATTATTAAGTACTCTTATAAATAATAATATTATTAAAATGTAAATTAGTATATATGCAAATACAGAAACAAATTTAGGATGTTAATAAACGCACATTTAAATGTTAAATATTTTTTATAACTACGTATATTTTTAAAGTAGTAGTTATTATATTATTCTAATATTTAAAATATTAAAAAAAATTATGTTTTAATATTAAAAATGTTATGAGGTTATTTAGCGTTGTTTAATATTCCTGTGCTAGCATTATAGTGTATTGAATAATTTTATGATACAAAAATTAATTTTACAAAAATGTTTATTTGTATTTGTTTACATGTTTAAACACAAAAAATATTATATTAAATAATATTTGTTACAAAATATAATAATACCATTGTTGTAAATATAAAATAAATACACATAACATTTTCTAACAAATTGAAAATAAGTATATAAAAGAAAAAAACAATATTATACAATTTACAGTATTTTTTTACTGTATGTTTGCTTATTTTTTGTTAAAAACATAAAAAATGTTTTTTTACGATTTTTAATGTTTTACAAAATGTTTTTTAGCATTAGATATTTTGGCAAAACTAAACAAGGGCTCATATTGTGTGTGTCGCTAGTAAGGATCAAACCTATGCTCACTTTTGTTTGAAATAAACGTTGTACCGTTAGATTACCATGTTACGCATTAAATCAAAACAATTAAAATTTAAAATGCATAATTCACGTTTATTTATTGTTAATTTGATTTTGTTATAATAAAAAAAACTGTTTTTTTAAAATTGTAAAATGTAAACTTAAAACTCGTATAAAAATGTTTATTTAAAATAAATATATTATAAATTTAAACAATTTTTTTGTTTTCAAATAAATTTTTAAATTTACAAAAATACGTTTTTTTATTTTTGTGTAAATAAATATTATTAGAAAATTTTTACCAACCTGGTAGTCCTAAATAAACAGATGTAAATTTAATTAATTAATATTTTAATTTAATTTTTGTTGTACAATCTTACTTACTTTTTGTAGGTGGGCATGAAATCAAATTTTTTTGCTCGGTACTAAAATGCAGGCCTACGTTTGATTTTGCTGCTTAAAATATTTATTGTAAACATTTAAAGTAATTAACATAAATTAATAAATAAATAAATTGTTTATGTTTTTACACCGCTAAATTTGTAGTTGTAGTATAGTAGTCTATTCTATGACCTGCGTTGTTAAATTTAGTAAATACATACATGCAATTACAAACAAATGTTATTGCAAATTAAGCACATAAAAATAAAAAACGTTTGCATATATTGTTATAAAATAACATATTATGTATATATATGCAAAAAGTTAGTATAATTATGTATTTTGTAATTATACATTTAATTATAAAAAAGTATTTAATAGTGTTTTATATAAATTATATAACGTACAAATTTACGCTAATATATTTACTAAATTAATTTTTATTAATATAATTATAATGTTTTAAAAAGTAACAAAATAAAAAAAATTACTAGATAACAAATTCACTTTGTTTTAACTAATTAAAAAAATTATTTTAAAGTTTTTTAACATTATTAAAAAAACGCATTTTTAGGTTTTACACAGACATATATATTTCAGTTTTTAATTAGCGTTTTATGCACTAAGTTACATTTAATAAAAATTTTTTAAAGAAGATAATTGTGTACATTAAAAAAATTACAATTGTATATTATTTAAAAATATATTATAATTTATACAATTAAATTAAATTATGTAGTTGCAAGAACATTTTATTAAAATTACCTTGTAAATATACGTATACATAAATCATTATTAAAAATAAACTGATATTCAGTCCCAACACTAATTAAAATAAGAAAATTTAAAATAAACAAGGCATTTGACAGTAAACAAATTTAATTTAAAATTAATTAATAGTTATTACGTTTTTTATTAGTTTAATACAAAACCAAATTAAAAAATCAGCAACTATTTATAAAAAACTGTAAACAAAAATAATAAATAATTTTTTATTGGTTTTATTGTAAATGTATTTAAAAAATCTACATCTTAATTATACACTCTTACCATTTCTACCTAACATATAAATAAAATATTAAATTAAATATATAAACAAACGTTGTAACACATTAAAAAAGATGCAATAATTTAACGTTAAGCTATAAGTTTTAAAATTAAACATCTAAATTTATATAATTATTCTAAAATTAAAGTAAGAAAACGCAAAAAAATTATTTATTTTAAAATTAATTTATTATTTTATATTCTTGTATAAAAATAAATTACAGTATAAAAAATATTTTACAACTAATTGTGTACGTAGGTATTATAGATTATTTTATTATTATATTAAAACGTTTTTTGTAATTATTTGTTAATTAAAATAAATATAAAATGTATAAATTATCAATTAATTTAACTTGGTATTAAAAAATTGGTAAAATATTTAATTTCCATTATTAGTTGTTATTTAAATAATATTTTTTATTATTTCTAAAATGTGTAAATATAAACACAAATAAAACAATATTATGCGTTTAAATAATACGTTTATAAATTTTGTACAAAGTGTATTATTATACAATAAATAAATACCTGGAGGTCCTAAAACAAAAATATAAATAAATAAATAATTATTTTTTTATAGATTTTATTCTACCTTTTTGTATATTTATTTAAACGTTGTTATTTTAGGTCTTGTTTTGCTTAACAATGCACATAATGTTTGTACTAGCAATGTGGTATATATTAATTATCGGTTTATAAAACAAAATAAAAACAGAGATGTAATAAAAAACTAAAAATTACAAAAACAAACCAAAATATTAAACATTTAACTCTACTTAGAGATTAAAATTAAACAAATTTAACCAGTTACACACATAAATAAAAAAGAGTTTAAAAGCAAGTTTAGTAACCTAACCTGTGTTACAAAAACAATAAATAGATCGAATTTTGGCAAACAATAGCATAACACAGCTCAGGTGATAGGTTTAAGCTAAAATTAAAAAACAAAAAATTAATTCGTTAAATTAAACATTTACCGCCCAAAAATGTACATAAACGGTTTTGTGCACTGATAGAATTTTTCAAACTTTTCCATTACCCGTAATAATTTTATTTTTGTTAATAATATATACTATTAAACTAAAACAACTAGTTTGTAACACATTTATTGTTTACAGTGTTTTATTATTTAAATATTATTAAAAACTTGGTTTGTAAACGATAATAATTATTTTTACAAAAATATAGAAAACAAAACGTAGAAAAAAAAACAAACAAAATGTATAAATTGATAAATGTTTTTTATTGTTATTGTTTTAGAATTATTTTAATCATTATATAACATAATCACATTTTAAACAAAGAGTTTGTAAAACATTTTTATAGTCGCTTTATAAAAAGAATTAGCTGTAGCGTTGATATAAATTAACATGGTAATTGTACTATTTGTTAACTTTATTTTAACATAAATGTATTTTAAAAATTAAATATTTCAAGTTTTGAAAAGAATATTACGTTAGTAAAGACAGCGGCGTGCTTACGTTATATAAAGTTGATTGTGTAACTTTAAACTTTTTGGTTAGTTTTTTTATGTTAATTGTTCCCACGTGTAAATTATATTGATGTTATTTAAAAAAATTTTAATATAATAAATACTAACATCAACATTAAAAAATATTAGTAGGATTTGCAATTATAATATAATATTAGTTGCATAATAATTAAAACACGGGATTTTTAAAAATAACAATTTTAATATAACATTTTTAATTCTAACGTGTTATATAATAAACAACATTTTTATTTTCTATAATAATGTATTTTAAAGAATTTTTTTTAATAAATACGTTAAAATTAATTTTTATAATTTTAAAGATTTTTGCACATTTAATACAGGACAAAAGAAAAAATATTATTATTAATATCTTAGATATCTAAATTTATTAATGTTTATGTTTGGAATTAAAAAAAATATTCTGAATACTATATTAGTAAGGTTGTAAATATGTAACTGTAATTAATAATTAATGTTTAATACAATATTGAAAATTATATAGATTATGCTTTAATTTTAAGTACGTTTCTATGTAGTTAAAATGTTATCAACAAAAGATCAATATTTAATTCAAATATATAAATTAACATTCGTATACATTTTAAGTATAAATTATATTATATTTTTACAAAGAAAATAATTATTAACTTTATTTTTTATTAAATATTAAAAAAATATTGTGCAATAAAAATAATAACTTTTTATTATATTAGAAATAAAATAATTAATAAAAACAAACGTTTTAAATATTATAACAAAATAGAGTTTAGAGTTAATTTTTGTAAAACCTGTTCTTTAATAGTTTAAAAAACCTATAATTAAAAACCATGCATTATATTAATTACAGTTAAAAATGTGTAATTTTGTAAACTTCTGTTATGGTACAAGCTTGGCAATCTTAAATACATAAATATAAATTTTATGTAAAATTTTTTTATTACTATTGTACTGTTTTTTAAACATTAAAATTTTGCGCATTGTGTTATAAATAACTGTAAATTTGTAAATTTGTAGAAACTATATAGTAATATATTTTATTTTATATGTTGCAGTAATAAATTAATATTGTTACATTATGAAGCAATATATTAAACAATTATGCATTGTTGCGTATTTTTAATAACGCAATTACAAATACAACAAAAATATTATGTTAAGTAATTTACAAATACGTAAACCTTAGCTAAACTATAATAAAAATAAAATAATAGTACAGCAAAAATGTTTGCATTTTATGCACAACTAAAGAAATGTTTGTGTTAAAATGCATCTAATAATTAACAACCGTTTTAATTTTATTACGTATTGTTAAATAGATCAATGTTTAATTATTATTGTAATTGATTAGTTAAAATAATAATAATAATATTAATGTTTACACTAATAATAATTATTTTTTACAAAATTATAATAGTTTACTAAAATGTTGTTAAGCATACAATCTAAAAAATATATTATTATATTACTATTAATACAAAATCCTTTTGCTTTAAAAAAAATAAGCATGGGGAAATAAGATAACAATTACAGTAAAAATTAACATTAAAGTCTTGTAACTCAAAGAGAACGTAAAACAACAAAATGTTTCCATGTATTTAAACATTTTGCCAAACGTTTTGCTTCTGCCCATAAAACATTTATTTTAATTAGATCTTCTTGAATAGTTCTTAGCCAAGTATTTTTTAGTCTTCTAACCTTTTTTTTATTAATTACAATTGTCCATTCCAAAACCGTTCTTGCTGATCTTTCGGGCGGTAAACGTAGAATTTAACCAAGTAATTTTTTTGTCTAATTGTAATGATGTCATAAAGTAAACAAGAGTCAGTTTTTTTATAATTTTATTATTTAAAATGTGATCGCATCAGGTAATCTTCTAAGACACTGGCGATAAAAAACATCCACTATCTTATCAATCTTGTCCATACGTTTCCACGTTTTACTCCCATATATTGCCGTAAAAATAATTATTGATGCGTACAAACAAAGTTTTGTCTTTAGGCAAATAAAAGAACATAACCATATTGATTTGAGTTTATGGAAAACTGGCATTGCTTTTCTAAGCCTGGCTATAAGATTATTTTTGGTTTGTCTATCTTTACCAATGATGCTTTCCAAATATGTAAAGGAATTAACAGTATCAATATTTTGTCCATTAATTTTAATGAGCAAATTATTGTTTGACTTTATGCACAACACTTTTGTCTTTAAACAATTAATTTGTAAACCAATACAAAAACTGATATCATTGAGTCGTGTTGGCATATTTTGCATCATTTCTTAAGTTTCACAGAGTAGACCAATATCATCTGCAAAATCCAAATTTGTTAATTTGCCTTGGTTTTATTTGATACCAAAAGACAAATTATTTATAAATTGAGTTATAATAAAATTAATTGCCAAAAGAAACAAAAACGGTGACAAAATACATTCTTGAGGTACTCCCGTGACAATTTGAACATAGCAGTATGACCACTTTTTGTTTAAACACAACAACTTGAATTTTGGTATAGCGAACGCATAATATTTACATATTTTAACAGTATTCCGTTAAACTTAACAATTTTCCACAAAGATTCTTGATAAACACTGTCAAAAGCTTTCATAAAATTAATAAAATTAATTGTTAGTAATTGCTGAAATTCTTAACTTTGCTCAATAATGTTACAAAGGGTGAGTATTTGTTTAATACAGCTTCTTCCTTTCCGAAAACCTGCTTGTTGTTTTCAAAGATGTTTATCTACTGCATTATTTAAACAATTTAAAATTACTTTGCAAAACACTTTACCAAAAACAGACAATAAGGTTATTTCGCGCCAATTATTGCAATCATTCAGACTTTTTTTCGGGAAGAGTAACAATTACTCCTTGCCACCAATCATTTAGAACTTGTTTATTATGCCATATAACATTAAATAAATAAGCAATCTCACTTGTTACAACATCACCTCTATGTTTGAGCATTTCTGCAGTTATCTCGTCAAGTCCTCCTGCTTTATTGTTTTTCAATCTTTGAATTGCATAAATCACTTTAGTTACAGAAATGTCATCAATGCATATTTCTGAATTTTGAGTTATATTCATATTATTATAAAAAAATATTAATAACATGTAATTAATTTATAAATAATAAACAAATATTTTGGTTATTGAAGAAGATTATTTAAGTATTAAAAGACATCGTAAAAATTAAGAGCAGTGTAAACCAAAATACTTAAAAAACCAATTATGTGTTGTAGAGTATTATATAATTATATATTTTTTACCAAATTTATAAAAATATTTTTAATTATAAACAAATATTAAATAAATAAAAAAATATAAAATGCAAAGCTGGTTAGTTTTAATTTATTAGATTTAATAAGTTATTACATTGTTTATATTTCTTAAAACGCCAAACGTATGTTAATATAGTAACAATATTATTTAAATTGTTTGTTTATTTTATAAAAATTAATAATAAAATGTAAAACATATAATAATATAACAAAAATGTAAATATTTTTAAAATGTAAATAAACAAAATAAAAATAAAAATAATAAATATACAGTTACGTAATGTAATAATACTACATGTTAAACTCAAAGTTAAATAGACATTATTTTTAATGTTTTTACTAAACTAAATGCACCTTTTATTTAATGTTTTAAATATAATTTTTTAACACACAAAAAATAAATTACTTAAAACAAATTAAAACAAACATAATAAAAAAATTATTTATAAACATTTGGTATTTCTTGAAAATAACATACCCTGAGGACCTAAAACAATAGTATAGATGTTTTGTAACAGTTTTATTTTTCTTTGTATTGTATTATTTTAATATTCAATATAAATTTATATTAACAAGTTGTTTAATGTGTTATTTAGGGTTGTTTACTAGTTTTTACTAACAATTGTTAGTTAAAATTATAATATTATTACAATAAACAATAACTGAAATTAAAAGCTATTATTTTGTATGCATTTAACACAAAATTACAAAAGCATATGTTATAAATAATTTAACCGTGTTTTGTAAATAACGTAAAAACTAAATGATTTTATTAAATACAAAATAAAAATAATTACAATTTATTATTTATATAATGTGCAAAAATATTATTTTAATTAATTAACTTGAGCTAATTAAACATTCTATTTAACGAACATAATTATTTAAAAACCGTAAATTTAATTTTTTTAATTATCAGTCTTCTGGAATTTAATTAATTTCAAAAACAAAACAAAATTATAAAGAGATTAATTCAACAATTCTGTTATTTAGAAAATATTTGATAATAAATATAAAACCTTAGATAAACAAATTAAAAAAACTGCCGCAAAATAAAAATGATTGGTTAAAAAGCAGATGCAGAGAAACAGATAAGGCAGCAGCAAAAAATAATTTCAAGACTCTGTATAAAATTGTAAAACAACTGTCAGGGTTTAAAAACAACAACAATATTCCAATCAAAAGAAAAAAATGTTCGTTTACTTTTATCAAATAATGAACAATAATCTAGATAAGTAAAACACTTTAAAAAAGTACTTAATCAGCTTTTGCCAAATACTCATAGATTTTGATAATAATAATAATATGAATGTGACTCAAAATTCAGAAATATGCATTGATGACATTTCTGTAACTAAAGTGATTTATGCAATTCAAAGATTGAAAAACAATAAAGCAGGAGGACTTGACGAGATAACTGCAGAAATGCTCAAACATAGAGGTGATGTTGTAACAAGTGAGATTGCTTATTTATTTAATGTTATATGGCATAATAAACAAGTTCTAAATGATTGGTGGCAAGGAGTAATTGTTACTCTTCCCGAAAAAAAGTCTGAATGATTGCAATAATTGGCGCGAAATAACCTTATTGTCTGTTTTTGGTAAAGTGTTTTGCAAAGTAATTTTAAATTGTTTAAATAATGCAGTAGATAAACATCTTTGAAAACAACAAGCAGGTTTTCGGAAAGGAAGAAGCTGTATTAAACAAATACTCACCCTTTGTAACATTATTGAGCAAAGTTAAGAATTTCAGCAATTACTAACAATTAATTTTATTAATTTTATGAAAGCTTTTGACAGTGTTTATCAAGAATCTTTGTGGAAAATTGTTAAGTTTAACGGAATACTGTTAAAATATGTAAATATTATGCGTTCGCTATACCAAAATTCAAGTTGTTGTGTTTAAACAAAAAGTGGTCATACTGCTATGTTCAAATTGTCACGGGAGTACCTCAAGAATGTATTTTGTCACCGTTTTTGTTTCTTTTGGCAATTAATTTTATTATAACTCAATTTATAAATAATTTGTCTTTTGGTATCAAATAAAACCAAGGCAAATTAACAAATTTGGATTTTGCAGATGATATTGGTCTACTCTGTGAAACTTAAGAAATGATGCAAAATATGCCAACACGACTCAATGATATCAGTTTTTGTATTGGTTTACAAATTAATTGTTTAAAGACAAAAGTGTTGTGCATAAAGTCAAACAATAATTTGCTCATCAAAATTAATGGACAAAATATTGATACTGTTAATTCCGGGGTGGTCTAGCGGTACAGCGCTCGAATTCGGACCTCGGTGGACATGGGTTCGAATCCCATCGCCGGCACTAAAATGCGGGCCCACGTTCGGCTTCGCTAAAATGTCCACTGCTGAAAAATGTTTTTTGTACAACATTCGAAGTAGGAAACATAAAATAAAAAAAATAAATAAAAAATAAATAAATAAAATATTTGGAAAGCATCATTAGTAAAGATGGACAAACCAAAAATAATCTTATAGCCAGGCTTAGAAAAGCAATGCCAGTTTTCCATAAACTCAAATCAATATGGTTATGTTCTTTTATTTGCCTAAAGACAAAACTTTGTTTGTACGCATTAATAATTATTTTTACGGCAATATATGGGAGTGAAACGTGGAAACGTATGGACAAGATTGATAAGATAGTGGATGTTTTTTATCGCCAGTGTCTTAGAAGATTACCTGATGCGATCACATTTTAAATAATGAAATTATGAAAAAAACTGATTTCTATTCACTTTATGACATCATTACAATTAGACAAAAAAATTACTTGGTTAAATTCTACGTTTACCGCACCCGAAAGGCGAAGCAAGAACGGTTTTAAAATGGACAATTGTAATTAATAAAAAAAGGTTGGAAGACCAAAGAAAACTTGGCTAAGAACTATTGAAGAAGATCTAATTAAAATAAATGTTTTATGGGCAAAAGCAAAACGTTCGGCAAAATGTTTAAATACATGAAAACATTTTGTTGTTTTATGTTCTTTTTGAGTTACGAGATTTTGATGTTAATTTTTACTGTAATTGTTATCTTATTTCCCCATGCTGTTTTGTTTTAAAGCAAAAGGTTTTTGTAATAATAATAATATTATATGTACAATAAAAATGTAAATATTATTAAATTACTTAAAAAAAATATTAAAATAAAAATAATACATGTTCGTTTAATGCATATAATATAAATATTTTACTAATATTTTTAAGTTAAATAGTTTTAAGCATTAATATTTAAATATATTGCGCACAGTAATATTTATTTATGTTATATAAAAATAAAAGTAATATTAAAATTATATTTACCTGAAGGACCTAAATAAATAAAAATAAAAAAAGTAAAATTTAATAATTATTTAATATTTATTATAATTACAAAAAGATATATGTATCTATAATTTGTATTTATAGTTTAAAAAATGAACATTTCAGTTAAAGTGTTATTTATGTTTGTACTAAAAGCTACCTCTAATAAAGTGACTAAATCAATAATCGTAATATTAATAATAACAATTTTACAAATAAAACATTAATAAGTAATGTTATAAAAATAATAATTAATATAGTTCTATAGTTTTGATTTAAAATAATGCAATTAATTAATTAATTTTTTTAATGCATAATTTTTAGTTTAAACCAATTATATATTCTGATTTAACAAATTACTAATATTCATAACGTAATTGTGTATATATATAATTTTTGCAAAAATAGTTTTACCTGGGAGACCTAAATTAATAAATATTAAACTAATTAATTAATATTACTTCTTTATGTTTATTTTGTTGTTGTTTAAAAAAAAATATTTAATATGTTTTAATTATATACATAACAGAACGAACTGGTTTGTATATTTTTTACATTTATTTAGGTTTTACATAACTAAACGTTTTTTACAAATGTAATTATTATTTAATAAAACGTTTATATAGATTTTGTGCATAAATAATAGTACAATGTTGCTCACATTATTAACAAAAAAGTAATTTAAAAACTAAAATTTTAAAAATATTTTTAACACAATATTATTTAACATTATTATATTATAATAGTGTTTTATGTTATTCTTTAGTTACGTACAAGCGTATTACAAAAACTATTTTATTTTACTGTATTAAGGCATTGTGTTATAATATTACATATGTACTATTATTATTATTATATAATAGAAAACTCTTTTGTTTTAAAAATAAGCATGAGGCAATAAAATAGCAATTACAACAAAACAACAACAACAACAACAAAGTTTTTGACTTTTATTTAACCCTGTCATCTGTGTAATTTTGTCATCCAGATACGTGGAATCAGTTTTTTGCCGTTGTTTACCGGATTAGCGTTTTTTTTGTATTGTTTCCGTAGCAGTATAATTTTTTTACAGAAACCAGATTACTAATCGTGCGCTCAAACCCTTTTTCTTTATCTAGGCTTGGGACTGGTTAAATTAAATTATTTCTAATTTAAACTAGGCGGAGTTTTACATATGTATATATTACATTAAATATTCTTACCCGGAGGACCTTAAAATTTACGTTTAAAATTATAATTACAAAATTAAAACAAATTATTTATATTGTAATAAAAAACAATTTAACAACAAATAACAATACAATTTGACAATTATTACAATATATTACAATAATGACAGAATTGTTTAGCAGTATAGCACTTGACTCAAGCTTGGGTAGAAATAAGTTCGGTTTCCACCGATATTATATACATGTTCACGTTTAGATTAATAAAATGTATTTTGTTAAAAAATGCTTTTTTTATAAAACATTTAAACTATAATCAGAATTTTATAAATAATTTATTTGGTTTTATCATTATAATATATTAATTACTTATAAATTTTACTGCTTTTACATTTGTTAAAATGTGTCAATAATAAAATTTTGTTTGCACACTAATTTTATTTAATAATAATATTTAAAAAAATTAAAAATTAAATTAATAAAATAAAATTAAAATTTAATAATTTTTATTTTTATTTAAGTCTATTAAAGTAAAAAATAATTAAAATAACTGTACAAAAAACAAAAAAAATGAATATGTTAAATTAATACAAGCATATTGTTTTAAATAGTTGAAATGTTTTACAATCAATATATTTTAACAGTAGATTGTGAGAGAAATAAAACGTTACATATTTTAATATTAAAAAAATATTAGTAAAAATATTAGCAAAAAAACATTAAACAAAAACAATTTAAATTTATTTTTAGACATAGTTCAAGTGGTGCTGTTTTTTTAAAGCAACCATGGAAAAATAGGAAAAAAAACAAAAAAAGATTTTTTATAGTGCTTATTAATTAAAAAAACATACAATTGGGTTTTAAAACAAAAAATATAAAAAAGTATCTCTAAAATGCTTGTAACTTTTTACAAGATATGCATAATAACGTTGGTAAAAACCAATGTGAGGCTAACGGATAAGATTGTCACTAAAACCTGATTTAATTTAAAGCTCAGAACTAAATATGTATTTTTTAAATTTTGTTATTATTATGCTAACAAAAACATTAAAATAGATTGTTTTATGCAATAGAAAACAAAAAACTTTAAAAAACGGTTAAACCAATTGAGCAAAATTGAGGTATAAAAATTAACAAAAAAAACAGTTTGTATAAGTAGAACAAAAAAAATTGTAGATCAATATAAATAGAACACCACTAATTATTAATAATAATAATGTTCATGTATTTTGGTTTATTGTTAAAACAAAATAAAAATATAAATGCAAAAATATTGCAAAGAATACAAATAGGATGTTATAACTACAGGAAACTTACAAAAGTTATGTGCGACAAAGAACTAACAAAATAGACAAAAAGTAAAATTTTTAAGATTGTTGTAAAATCGGTTTTAACAGTAGTCAATTTAATTTATTTAATTAAAGGCTAGCGTTAGATGCGATAATGACAATCAAATACAAGGTTTAATTAATTGTTATACCGCTGAACTGTTAGGAGATATGTATTAACAACAAAAATAAATACTTTAAAATGTACATAATAACAATTTTATTTTAATCTTATTATCTAATATATATATATATATATATATATATATAAATACTAAAACATCTTGCTACTTTACAAAAAATATAAAAAATAAAAAAAAATTATTCAAAATGTTTATTATGAGTTGTTACTTTGTTTAATGTTACATTATTAAAATGTTTAAAAACATGCGTTTGTTTTATTATTTTGGAAACAAAACATACCTGGAAGTGCTAATTACATAAATATAAAATTTTGGACATAATATTTTGTTTTAATACTAATCATAAAGTATAATTTGTATTTTAATGTTTTTAAATAGTACTTTTTAGTAACTGATTCTTAGTAAAGCTAAAAAAAAATGCAAATCTATTACCCATTAACAAGAAAATAACAATGTAATTAATTGGTGACATCTAAATAAAACTTTACTCTTTGACATATCAAAACTTAAAAAATCATTTAACATACAATTTATATAGAACAAAAATACAATTTATTTTTTAACCAAAAATATTGTTATTTTTATTAAAAATAATAAAACATTTAACAATATTATTAACGTTTTTTTGTAATTATAGCGTAAATTATGTTAAAATAATGTTTGCTAATTTTAGAAAAACACTTGATAAAAATAACAACAAAAATATATAATATTATATATTGTGAAATTGATTTAAATACAAATAATAATATAAAATTTTTTTATTAAATTAAAATTTGAGCGCTGTACCTAAAGACCACCGCGACAAATACATGTTTATATTTTTTAAATAAAATTAATTAAAATACATGTAAAAAAAACAAATTAACTGGTGTTCGTGTTTTTAATAAATTTCCTTAATACTGATAAAACAAATATTTAGTTTTAATAGATTTTCATGTATTACTTTTAATTAAATTTTAATTTAAGCATTAATTAAATAATACAAACATAATTTTGAAAGGTGTAACATACAAAATAATGTTGTAAACAATGTTTTATATCAACGTGTTTCGCAACTGTTATATGAAAAACGTAAATCTAAAATTACAAAACTAATTAAAAAAAATTAAATTTAATATTTTCACTTGTTCAATTAAAAATTTTTTTTCTTCTATATATATATATTTAAAAAGTTATTTAAAATTAATAACAAAAGTAAATAATTTTTAAATATATAATTTATTTATTTGCTTAAATTTCTTATAGAAAATGCAAACAAGAGCATATATTTATATATTGCAGCAAAAATTGTGTTAACAACTATGTTCACCATTGCACAATGTTTAACAGTTTGGCACGTAAAATAATAAAATCTCTTGTATATTTACAAAGTTTAAACATGTTTACAATGTGTTTTGTATAATTAAAAAAAAGTTTATTCTACTCCTTCTGATGTTATAGTTGTTGTGTGCAATTGTTAATAGCACTATTTTAATTATTACATTAATTTAATTACGTAAATTATAAACATATGTATAATATATAACAAACATTTTAAATAATGTAATTATACAATTAACATAGACTTATGTTTTACAAAATAATAATTTTTTAAAATCTGTATTATGCATTTAAATAGTACATAAAATAATAAAACTTACTTTTAAATAAACCTTTAATTATATTTATTAAATTATTTACAAAATGTTTTGTACGTACATATTAATGCAAACAAAAATGTAATATGTTTATATATATATATATATATATATATATATATATATATAATTTGTATGTGCATAAAGTAAAACATTAATATTTGTAAACATATAAATAAGTAAAAAATGTAACAAAAAATGTTTATTATTATTTTTAGCTGTTTTTTAAAAAAATATGTTAATACAGTTTATAAAGTAAATTAAAAAAAATATAGTTTTTTAAAAAGGTATATATATATATAATGCAAATTAATTACAGTTATTTAAATTTTATAAAATTACATAAATAATTAAATAAAGTTAAATGTTAAAAATCTATAACAAAAAAATCAACCAAAAACAGTCTGAACAAAAATAATATTTTAAAATATTAACTTAAGGTATTAAACGTTTTATTAGAAATAATAGAACATTTTACATTACATTATAAACATTATTATTTTAATGTAGACTATGTTAAATAACCTTTTTTAAAATTATAAAAAACATTTTGTTGTAGATAAATAGTTTAAATTAACTATTAAAAATAATAAACAATTTTTTCAGTTGAATAAAAATTTAACATATATATATATATAGACACTTCCTTGATATAATTTAATGTTATTAAACAATTTTTTTAGAATTGCGTGAAATTGCGCGCAACTCTATGTGTCCAAAAAATTATATTTTGTAAAATATGTAAATATATTTATTATATTATATATGCATCTTACTTGATGTGTTTGCTGTTACCATTAAACACATAGCAAAAACCACTGCAATCAAAAAAGTTGTCATTACGTTTAATGTAAAAACAATATTGAATATTTAAAAAAGTAAGCTTTTGTCTTGCATGTTTATAGTTTTTAACCTGTCTGTTTTTTAAGTTTAACCAATTATATTTATTTTAAAAACACTAAATTTTGTACAATATATAATAATTTTTAAATTTATAATACTGATTGTTAGACTTTAAAACATAATAATAATAATAATAATAATAATAATTATTATTATT